>WOXC01009737.1:0-264494 GCA_011680675.1 Gymnobelideus leadbeateri
ATTTGTTTTAAAAAAAAAAACAAACTTCAGATTGCCAATTAAAGACCTGTACAATACAGCCCTACTTTACCTTTCTTGACCCATTTCATATTGCTCTTTCTGGCACCCTGCACTCTATCCTACTTAAGGTTCCCTAAATTTGGCATTTAGTGACCCATGTCTGATAAAGGACATGGTGGAGAAGTCCCAAATAGAGCAGGCAGGTGAGAAATGAAGACAGCTGACCTGAGAGCCCTCTTTAAGTGGAGGCTTTGATGTTTGTGGCTTTCCCTTCCAATGAGAGGGGCAGAGATCAGTGATGAAATCTGAGTGACAAGGCTGACTTAACCTTTCAAGATGATGAAATTTTCCCAGTGATGAATGAAGGAATTGGAGACTACAGCCTTGGAAACAGTTCAGTACTGATGCTTCAGAGATCAAGCAGGGATCTTTAAAAGTGGACTTGGGGATGTATCAAAGTAGTAGCTGAGTCAGTACCACAGCAATGCCACATTTAATTATGAAATTTGTGGGAATAATACCATGTAGGAACTAAGTTTGAGTCCACTGTCCCTGAGAGTAAGGCAGGATAGGGGAGAGGATATTCTCTGAAGTACTGGGGAAAAAATATACCCATTTTTTTTCTTACTGTATGCTTGAAGTAAATATCATCTTGTATAAAAACTAACTGAGGTTAAGTGGTTACATGGAAACTAGGGGTTGTTATTCACTGGTCACTTAACACTAAGAGAAACTCTCAGTGTGCAACCTAAGCTAATAGCATTAGAGAAGAGATGCCCTAGCCAGGGGTGGGGGGATCCTGTGACCTCAAGGCTACATGTGACCTTCACAGTGAGTTTGAATTCAGTCAGAGGGCTGCACTTGAGGACCTAGAAGACCAAAGGTGGCCCTGAGGCCTCAGGTTCACCACCCCTGCAACACTGAGTAGCTCTGGAACCACAACAGGTAATCACTAGACTAGCTCTGGGAGAGCAGGGTCACAGAGCAACTCACTACTAAGTATGGCTCTCTGGGTAAGGGAAAGGAGAGGGTCATATTTGGAAATAAAGGCGATATAAAAGAAAAAATAGCAATAATATTTTTGAAAAAAAAAGGAAACATGAAGCTAATTAACAAAAATTAAAAGAATATTTACTAATGTAAACTGTGATGACCAGATGATGAGTCACAGTAATTATCTTCCTAAGCTGACTCTTCGCTTATATTTTAATGGAGGTCTGAAGCCGGAAAAGGTAAAATCAGCCAATCAGCAAGTGTTTATTAAGCTCTTGTTTATACCAGGAACTGGGTTAGGAAGTGTAGATACAAAAACAAAGCAGAAGAAGCAAATCAAGATGACTTTGAGAAGCAGGCTGCTAATATATAGAAATCTAAGGTCACAGTTTCACAGGGAAATCTGGAGTAGAAAAAAAATTTTAAAGGTAAAGAAAAACTTTAATATATTTAGGCTAAAAAAATCACCTTGGCAGCTGTGTAGGATTGATGGGAGTGGGGAAGCACAAGGCACAGAGACCAATGAAGAGATAGCTGCCTGCAAGGTAGAAGTGAAGACCTGAACTAAGAGCATGGGCTATATGAGGACAAAGAAAGGATCAGATGTGTCATATGCTGTGGAGGTAGAAATGGCAAGCTTTGACAACTGACTGGATATGCAGAGTGAGGAAAAGAGATAAGTCAAGGATGGTGCCAAAGTTACAAACCTGAGAGATAGCCATCAAAGCCATAAATCACTGAGTGTGCTCAGAGGAAAAACAAAAAAAACAAAACAAAACAAAACAAAAAAAACAGGAAGAGAGGCCCCAGGACTTCCTTGCGATATACTCATACATATGCAGGTATAAAAATGTTGATAAGCCAGGAAAGAGACTGAGAAGCAGCAGTTCAATGGGTAAGAAAACAGAGAGGGAGAGAAAGCAGTATCCTCTGAGACTTACTGAACACAGTATATAAATGTCATAAAAACAAGGGGGGGTTGGTAAGATGTACTGAGAGGGGCAGCTAGGTGGCACCAGAGTGCTCAAGTCCCAGACTCCTTCCTGAGTTCAAATCTGACCTCAGATTTGAGCTATGTGTAAGAGCTGTGTGACCCTGGGCAAGTCACTTAACTCTGCTCAGTTTCTTCATCTGTATGAGCTGGAGAAGGAAATGGCAAACCACTCCAGTATCTTTGCTAGAAAAACCCCAAATGGAGTCACAAAGAGTCAG
The DNA here is from genome assembly GCA_011680675.1 of Gymnobelideus leadbeateri. NCBI lineage: Eukaryota > Metazoa > Chordata > Mammalia > Diprotodontia > Petauridae > Gymnobelideus > Gymnobelideus leadbeateri. The sequence continues at coordinate 2,206 of WOXC01009737.1, forward strand.
ACATGACTGAACAACACACGCACACATTTGTGTGTGCGTGTATATATGTGTGATTGTATATAAACATACATATATTCTACATATATGGGTGTATGTATGTGTGTATAGCTGCATATCCCAAAAAAATACATTCTTGAGTATAACACAAGCTATGTGATATCACTATCCACCTATGAACACACAGTATATAGGAAGAAATCAACAGCCTCTAGGAACAACACACTATATCTAAATCTACAAGATTAAAATACGTGATTTCTATTAAAGCAATTTTCAAACGCCTTAAAGATGATAGTTTTTAGAGACACTTTAAAAACACAAATTAAGATTCAATGAATTGTCTCTCGTATATCTATTCTTTTTGTACCAGTCCATGCTATAATCTTATGCAGAGTCCTTAATTACATAGCTCATCGTTTTAAAAAATATATATTTATTTACTTTTAATCTACAACATTCAGTTTCACAAACTTCTGAGTTCCACATTTCCTTCCCCCCTCCTCTCCTTTACATAGCTAATCTTTATAACTGCAATTTTAATTTCATGTCAAAACCCAAATGGAATTTAGGCCCAGCTCTCCAAGCTACTTATATAAATGATACTATCAAGAGAAGAGAGTGCCTCTGACCACATCTTTCCAAGTGGATCTATCTTCTGGAAGAGTTATGATGTAACGCAAAGGCCTTGAACATATATTATAACATGCATAGGCATTCTATATTTGGTTCTAGTAGGCTGATTATGAAAATAATAGGAGGCTCTTTGGCTGCAGAGGCATTAAAAAGGACTAGCAATGAGAGACTCAGCTGAAAGACAATGATATAAGATCAGGAGCACTGGATCCTCTTCACTAAGGCTGAAATATGCCCCTGTTAAACAGACCTCAGTTACTGGCTTTTCATTTCTTTTTTTTCCATTCTAGGTGAAGGGATTGTAGACTCTGATCTTATGTGTCTTGAAAGGTCAGGAGAGTATCTGTGAATCTCAGCATCTGTGTTTGTTTGTTTTTTTAATTAACATCAAAGTCCTGAGGATCAAGAAGTGACCTTTGGAAATAACCTTCAGGACTTAACCTACATGAGTGAGATAAAGACTTATATGGCATATATGGACATTAAATTGGTGGAATCAATGGTATATAGGTACTAAGTTAAGTTTAAGACTCCCTCCAGAGACTAAGATGGGACAGAGGAGAATGTGTCCCCCTGGGTGTTGGGAAGAAGCATTTGTATTCTTGCTATTGTTTTATCTTCAAAGTAAATATCCCTTTGCAAAAGTTAATTTATGTTAAGTGATTAAATGGAACTAAGATACTAGTCATTGAACCCTAATAGCTGGAACACAATACTTGTGAGCTCAATCCAAGAACAATAGAAAGAAATATTACCAAACTCATTGGGGCCTAGAATCTTGGAGAAGAGATTTAGTTAGCCTAGCTCTGGGATTTCGAGACAAAATGGGCTCCTAACACTTTTAGATAGCTCACAGGATTTTGACTGCTAATCAAAATTACCTCAGTAAGATTAGGCCTTATCCCTTAAAACATAACAGCAGGGTTTTTAAACACTAAACATTTTAATATTGAGATTTATCAATCTTAATAGTGTTGAGAAATTATAATCACATATTCCTGGAACTTGCGCTCACAAACCATAAATTTAAAAAAAGAGAAGTAACAAACTGAATATATTAAAATCAACCATCTTGTTATTTAATGAACAGGAGTTGAGACCAAAATATGGATCAATAGGATTGTACTATTCTACTATGTTTAAGAAGATAGGAAAATGCCAAAAATGCTAAATTTCAATCCTACATTAAAAGTGATCCCTTCAGTCAGGGACACTGCCTTTTTGAGAATACTGCGTTATTGTAAAGACCCTGGGAAAATGCCTTTGTTGTATTTCAGACTTAGTAAATCTCATTACAGACAGTCAACGATCTGGCAATTTTAATGAAGAAGAAACAGTCTTAGTAGAATGCACAAGACTTTTAAAGTGTCATTAGAGATTCCTCTGGCCTTGCAGAGTCACTAGTTTTGCACTAGATACTTTTGCTTTTTGGGGTGGGAGGAAAAGTGTGTGAGAGTGTGTGTGTGTGTGTGTGTGTGTGTGAGTGCACACATTTCTGTATATGCACACACACACACACACACACAAAAGTACTTCTCTAAGAGAAAATGAAGACTGCATTACTTGGAATTATCTAATTATATAATTCATGCTTCCTGGGGAGTTATGCCATTATGAACATGGTTGACTGGCAAAAATGCCCCAGAGATAAAAACAAAAGTTAACTATCCAACCAAGTACAGGGACTTCATTACAGAATAAGATGTTCAAGATCTAGAACAACACAACAAACAAAAATTTAAAAAACCCACAATATGATCTCATTCATAAATTTCAATCCTGCATTAAATGTGAACTCCTCAGTTAGAAATATTGCCTTTTGGAGAATCATGGGTTATTGTAGAGATTCTGGAAAAATGCCATTGTTGTGTTTCAGACTTAGTAAATCTTGTTACAAACAGACAGAAAAATGTAAATGCGTCACTAACTATGTTTAATTGGATATTCACCACCAGAAATCTCAGAGCCAAGAAGAACAGACACTAATCATTGATACCTGAGAAAAAAGTCAAAGATTTGAGGGCTGTTACGGGAAAACATTCCAAGAAAAAGAATGATTCCTTTGGGTTCAGAGTTATTAAGCACAAATGACAGGAATAGAATTATTTATTCTGGCAATCTTGATTATTTTCTCTGGGTATCCATTTATTGTTAATATTCTACTACTGTATTTTCATGTTAGAATCCAAAGGACCTCACAAAGCATTCTGCTTTTTAATCTCACTTCAACCATTTTTTAAACCTTTGATTACTTTTTAATGCTTCAAAAAGATCCATCAGTAGGTATACTCCAAGTATCAGCACCAAATGAAATTCACACATGCATTAGTGGAATTACCCTTTCTAGATGCTACAAGCAAAAAAAAACCAACCAAACAAACAAAAAACCTGAGTTGTCTGATATTCAACTTTCTGGTAACCTCCAAATTTAACTAGGCTTGTCTTTGAACAGCAGACAAATAGCCTGTTGCTAGCCCCATGAAAGGGCACAAGCCTTTCTAGTTTCATGGGAACTGCCAAAATATGTCACCTAATATTATACATAGTCTTTGAGAACACAGTTACTAAAGTCAACAGTGATACAGTGAAGCATTAGAGAAAATCCCAGTCTTTCTCCTCACCTAACAATTCTATACCAAAGTTACCTGAATGTATCTAACTTTAAAAGAGTTCTACAGACATAAAATATAAAAGATTATGGATTAGAATGATGAGATAGAGGGGCGGCTAGGTGGCGCAGTGAATAGAGCGCCGGCCCTGGAATCAGAAGGACCTGAGTTCGGAGCCGGCCTCCGACAGACACTTAATCCGCACAAACAAAAACCTAGCCCTGTAACCTTGGGCAAGTTACTTAACCCCGATTGCCCTAAAGGGGCGGCTAGGTGGTGCAGTGAGTAAGAGCGCCGGCCTCGGAGTTGGGATGACCCGAGATCAGATCCGGCCTCAGAAAATGAGCACCCACGCATAAATCAAATGACTAGCCGTGTAACCTTGAGCAAGTTACTTAACCCCAATTGCTTTAAAAAAAAAAAAAAGAATGATGAGATAGAGACTGAGAGACACTCTAATACTGAACAACAACAAGGAGGGGTTAACATACTTAGCAATTTAAGAGGTAGCTGGTCAACCAGAAGGAAGTAGAGAATAAGAAGGGGAAAGTTCTATATGTTCTATTTTACAAACCTCCTTAGTACCAATTGTCAAGTAATATTTTAATGTCTCTTGAAAAAAATTGTTTATATAATGTATTTAATGCAAATGTGTAATTTATGAAGTTGTATATAGAAATTTAAAATAATCCATGGCACCCCGAGTATATGCAAACTATGGATTTATATTTGTATTTACACATAAACTATATAAATATTGAAATGTGTACATAAAAATTTAAGACATAAAATCTATTTTAGTATGGTCCAGAGTTTAATGGCAGATAAGGATATTTGTTATAAATAAAAATATACATGTGAAGTAAAGTTTGGATCCTAAAATTTCCCTTGTCATTAAGAAAGACTACAAGTAAAGAATTTTTATATCAAGTTTTTGATTTTCAAAAACAATAAAATCTATATTTAGGTGTATTAACTGTGACTGATGAGAGCTCCTCATGCAGTGACAAAAAAGGATAATAAGTATAAAAATTTAAATAGGCAAACATGAGATGTTTCAGACTTGTAATACTATTGTTTGTACTTTAAAATAAGCAAATGAGGTATGTGAAGATTACAGGAGCTGCACTAAAAATGTAAATACCAATTACTCTGGGTCTATTCCATTTCTATACAATGGGAGTGCAGTCAAGATGTGTCCATGGTGGCTTTTTGCTTTATTCTAACCAATTAACAGGCTATTTGATATGACAGTAATTAGATACCTCAGCTGGAAGAAGATCATTATGCCTTAATGAGATGATTAAAAACAACAAAAAAATATGGCTCTTGCAAAATATTAGCATGTACTGCAGGTACCAATAGTACAGTTTATTTTATTGCTTTAACTCACTGTGCCTTGTCAGTCCATATAAAAAGTCTCCCAATCATAAATGTGTACTGGAAAATTACACGACCTGAGCATAAAATAACTATTTTTAAAGGATCAACTCTAAGCTTCGGCAGTATTTATTTTGGGGATATTTACCAGTGCTTCTCTGACATGACAAGTTACTATTGCATCGTAATATCATAAATCATTTGCACAGCAACATTGCACATTTTCCTAGAATCTAAACTTAAACAGTATCATGTATTTCCAGACAAAATTTTAAACTTATGAATCATATATACAAATGTTTATTGGATAGGCTGTGTAGGTACAAATATGGGCTATGAATAGGGATGGCCTTAAGCATAGGTTGACAAGTAGATGGTATGATTTCAAGGAGTTCTGAAACACTGCTTATTAATCTTACTTGGTGGTGGTGGGGGGGGGGTTTAAAACATTATTTCTAGAAGGTTCCTTTTAAAATCAAACTATGTAACCTGGGAAAGGCAACAAACCTTCACTATTCATTAACCTTATCAAAAGAATTAATTTATCAAATCAGGTAGCCAAATATAGGTCCTTGTGGGAAAGTAGAAATAAAACACATTAATTTGTATGAGAAAAGCAACAAGCATTGTGGGTATGTATTCCAATCTTAGTTCTACCATTCTCCCCCCTCATCTCTGTCCCAGGGTTTCCCTGGCTTCCCTCTTCCCAGCTAAAATCCCACCTTCTGCAGGAAGTCTTTCACAATCCCTCTTAAATCTAGTGTTTTCACCATGTTGATTATTTCCAATTTATCCTATATATAGTTTTTTCACGTAAGTATCTGCATGTTGTTTCCCCCATTAAACTGTAAGCTTCTTGAGATCAGAAACTGGCTTTTATCTTTCTTTGTATCTTCCAGTGCTCGACACAGGGTCTGGCATGTAATAAATGTTTATTGATGGACTAACTTATCCAGCTGACATTGGGAAATCAAAGGTAGAAGTAGCAATAGTAATAAACATAATAATACCCAGGCAAGACACATAGAAAACAAAGCTATCCAGAAGAAGGCTGTGGTTTTTGCGTGTCAGCAATTAATACCTAAGAAACACTAGTTTTATCATAATGTATACTTTAGAACTGTAAAATCTAAAAGACGATGGCAAATTTAAAAGGTATCCTAAGATAATGCTATACAATATTAACAAAACATAGAACTCTTTATCTCAGGTAGATATCTTCATCCAAAAGGAGGAAGAGAATTGATAGTTTCTTCAGAGAACAATTCAGCTAAATTTTTTTAAAACTGGTATTTGCTGTAAATTTCATGAATTAATGTTTTCTTCCACAATATTTGAAAAGTACTGTAAAAACTTTTTCAAAACCTACACACAACAATATCTTCTATAACTCCTGCAATGGTCAGGACCATAGGATCTATATCAGAATATTCCTAAATCATAAATTACCAAACTAGCAAACGTGTCTTGAGAGAGTTATAAAAGGTACCTAGATAAGTCCTGGAAGTTTAAACAGAAATCTACGTGGTACTCATGGCAGAAAACACCAATGCCATACATCAGAGATAAGGAAACAAAAAGGAAAACTGCAGAAGAGAATCCAGAAGGTAAAATATATGAGAATTTCTTGCTACTCAACCAACAACTGAAAGTAAAAACTAAAAGGTTAAGGTCATACATGGAATCAAAGTAAGAAACACACACACAAAACACAAAATAAACAATTCAACATCAACCAAACCTTTACTACAGAGGCTTCAGAAGAAAAGATCAGAGGTAGAGAAGAATTTCCCAAGAAAGAGGATGGAAAAATTTAATGGTCATAAAATGTCTATTGCAATGAAAACACAAGTTGAATAAAACACAAAGCAGAAAGCTTGTATGCCTTTGATAATGAACAACAGAACAATTTGATCAAGGAAGATGACTAATGCTAGCTTTTCCACAAAACTCAAACGCAGAAGGCTAAAATATATTGTTTGCTCAAACATTTCACTCTAGCACACTAACTACTATCAAAGCACCTGAGCAGCTTCCTCTCTAATGCAGCCCTGACCTCATCTATATCAATAGAAGGAAGTGACATATTTAAAATTAATATTTAAATTAATTAATAAAAATTAAATATTTAGATAAATAAAACTGAAATGTTTAAAATAAAATATGAGAAAGCCAATAAAACCTATATACATATATAGCCCAATTATATGTTTAGAACTTCATGAAAAGTATTTGTATGCTATATCACTCAAAAATTCCCTAACCATTAGAAAAGTATATATTGGCTGATGAGCAAAAAAGATGTGATAGAAAGTTCCATGGGATATAAAAAACAAATTAACCCTTGAGCCATTGCCCCAAAGTACATTAATGCTTATATTTCCTTTCATTATTATCATAAATCCCAAATCTATCTAACTATAAGGTGAATGCCAAAGTATTAGATATCTACATGGAGAATAGTTCTTTAAAAGAGAGCAACAAAAGGAATTCTCTAAGAATTTTCCATTGTCACCAATACAAAACTATGAGTAATTGATATGAAATGTGCAGTCTTCTAGGGAAAAAACTTTGAGCCTCATATGATTTTACTAAACTTTAAATCTTAGACTAGTGTTGATTATTCTCATCTTTTGTCATCTGTACCGATTCCTGAGTGTGAGGTGACAACTCTGAGATGTTCTGATGAGCATTACTTTTATGATTAGTTGTCTGGAATATTCTTACACATGGTTTGTTAACAGTTTCCAATTCTTCTTTTGAGAACTTTTTATTTATGACCTTTAGCCACTCATGGGGAAATTGTTTTTGGTCTTATATGTTTTTATTATTTATGAAATAATTCTTATATATCAAACACTTACAAAAGTTCTTTTACCACCTGACCACTTTCCTTCTTATCCTGATTGCCCTATGTATCTACAAAAGGTTTTCAATTCAACACAATTGAAATTAACCATTTTTAATTTAGGTGAGAACTTAGATCTTTTGATACAGAATTTAAAAACTTAGTTAACTAATTGGAGAGAGTTGAATCCATGATGGAGAATCTCTCTAAAGTGAAAGAGATATTAAAAAAGTTGGAATAACAAAGTACTAAAATGGAGGAAAACACAATAGATAAGAATGAAAAGGCAATAAAGTAAAAGAACAGAAACCCCCCACATATACACATCCCAAATGGATGAAGACTGGAATGCAAAGAGAGAAACAGATAAATTAAGGATTGCCAATCTCCCAGAAGAATGAGACAAATAAAAAACTTTGATCAATGTAATTCAGGAAACAACACAAGAAAACTGCCCTCTGAATGTAAGAAAATGACTTCTGAATACAAACAGCAAAGCAGAAATAAATGACTAAAGATTTTTCTCCAAAAAAAAAAATAATAATAATAAATCAGGGCGGCTAGGTGGCACAGTGAATAGAGCACTGGCCATGGAATCAGGAGGATCTGAGTTCAAATCCAGCCTCAGACATTTAACACATACTAGCCATGTGACCTTGGACAAGTCACTTAACCCCAATTGCCCTCTCCCCCACTGCAAAACAAAAACAAACAAAAAATCCCCAAACTCCAAGTCATACGGTAGATACATTTAACATTTTCAATGACAAATACAAAATTTTGGAAGAGAAGAGTAGAAAAAACTTCAAATAAAGAAATAAAAATGGCATCATTATTCCACAATCAGGTCAAGTTATTGAAGTAACAGAAGAGTATTCTGACAAGCAAAGGAGCTCAAGCTGCAGCCCCAAAGGATACATCCTACAGACCTAAGCCTAATCATCAATGCAAATGACACAAATTCAACAAAAGAGAGGGATCTGAAGTGTTCCTGCAAAAATAATTAGATGCAGGAGATGACTGTGATAGATTACTATTGTACTTTAAGAAAAGTAGAATTAGATGATTTCAAAAAGACACTGAAAGTCTCATAGGAACTGATTTAAAGGGGTGGCTAAGTGGCACAGTGAGTAAGAGTGCCGGCCCTGGAGTCAGGAGGACCAGGGATCAGTCCGGCCTCAGAAAATGAGCACCCACACAGAAATAATGACTGGCCATGTAACCTTGAGCAAGTTACTTAACCCAAACTGATTTAAAAAAAAAAAGAACTGATGTAAAAATTTACAATTTTTCTCTCTTTCTTGATCTCTTTTGGCTATAGGTCTAGCAATAGTATAGTTGGCTCAAAGGGCATTCATTATTTAGCAATTTTTTTTTGTATAATTCCAAATTGTTTTCTATACCAGCTGCATCCATACCCATGGTCTGTCAATAGTGCATCAATAAACTTACTTTCCCCGCAGCCCCTCTAACACTTATTATATTCTTTCTTTGTCATCTTTGCAAATATTCTGAGTGTGAATTGGAATATCAGAGTTATTTTACTTTGCATTTCTTTAATTACTAGTAATTTGGAACATTTTTGAATATGTCTAGAAATAGACAAAGTTCTTTCCCATTAGATCTGACTGTTCATATTCTCAAACCATTTATCAATTGGAAAATGGCTTTTATTCTTACAAATTTGAATTAGTTCCTTACATATCTTAGAAATGAGGCCTTTATTAGAGAAATATGCTGCAAAGATTTTCCCCAGTCAATTGTTTCCCTTTTAATTTTTGCTTTATTAGATTTGTTTGTGAAAAAAACTCTTATTTTATGTAATCAAATTTATCCACTTTATCTTTTGTGATCATTTCTATCTTGTTTGGTTATGAACTTTTCTCTGGTCTAGATATGATAGGTAATTTTTAAATGTTTCACCAATTTGTTTCTGATGTGACCTTTTGTCTCTAAGAATATATGTCCATTTGGAGCTTATCCTTATAAGGGTTACGTGGTATTGATCTAATTTCTCCCATGTTTTGTACAATTTTTCCAGTAGGTTGTTTTTTGGGGTTTTTTTTGTTTTTGTCTTTTTTGCTTTTTGGAGGGCAATTGGGGTTAAGTAACTTGCCCAAGGTCACACGGCTAGGTTTTTGTTTGTGTGTGCGTTAAGTGTCTGAGGCCGGATCCAAACTCAGGTCCTTCTGACTCCAGGGCCGACTCTCTACTCACTGTGCCACCTAGCCGCCCCGCAGTAGTTTTTTTTAATCACACAGTAAATTCATATCCTAGTAGCTGGGAAATTGTATTTATCAAACCCTAGTAGGTTAATTTGCTTCTATATGTTGTACACCAAAGATGTTCCATTAATTGATCTTTAATTCTTTAACCAGTATCAAATTGTTTTAATGATTACTGCTTTGTAGTATAATTTGAGATCTGGCACTGTTAGACTCCCTTCGTTTCCATTTCTTTTCATTATTTGCCTTGAGATTCTTAACCTTTCTCTTCCTCTTAAGAATTCTGTTATTTTTTTCTAGTTCCATAAAGTAATCTTTTCATAGTTTGATTGGTATGGGTCTGAGTAAGTCATGAGATCTTAGAAAAAGTAAAAGGCCCTGTATGTACAAAAATATTTATAGAAGCTCTTTTTGTAGTGGCAAAAAAAACTCCAGAAACTAAGTGAATGTCCATCAATTGAAAAAAGGCTGAATTAGATACAGTAGATGAATGTGACAGATTACTATTGTACTTTAAGAAATGTAGAATTAGATGATTTCAAAAAATATTGAAAGACTTATAAGAACTGATGTAAAAATTCAGTAGGCTGAACTAAAAGAATAATTTATACTATTTATAATATTAATGTTATAAAAAACCAATGAACAATAAAATCATCAAAACCAGGGTGATTACTTATATAATAACAATAAAATTGTGAAAACAAACAACTTTGAAAGCTGTAAGAACTATGATCAATACCATGACCACTCATGGCTCCAGCGGACTGTTAACCAGAGGACAGGCTCTCTGCCAACAAAAGAATATAACAGATTTAAAGTGCAGAATGAGACAAACATACATACATAATATGTATTTACCACTGAAGGAATTTGTTTTTCTTGACTATGCATGTTTATCACCAGAAATTCCTTTTTTTTAATATTTTCTCAGGGTGGAAAGGAGAGAAAATATATTTCTGCAATTTTTAAATACATAGAGACATGGAGGTTGCTACATATGTGAAATACTGGGTTCACTTTCAGATGAAGTCATTGTGTTATTAGTTCTATTTAACTGTTTTACTTTGTTATAAGAAACCTCTCATGAAGTAGGAGTAATTTCTAGATGTTTGTAATATAAAAACAAAACATGTCAGTAAAACTTAAGCAACAATAACAGACGTGAGCAGAACACTTGTCTTAAAAACATTCCTAATGAAAACTTCAAGGAAAGAAAATAAACATGTCTACCAATGAAAGATTAAGTAATAAAATTAATTACCACAAGGAAAGAAGTTATTTAAAAGAGAAAAGGAGAAAGCTCGATGAAAGGAAAAGGAAGAAGGATCATTAAGGGATAACAGAGGACACAAGTCAATACAGATATAAAGAAAATTTAAAGAAACAGGATAAATGGACACAAAGGACCAGAGATGAAGCACCATGAACTAAAATAAATAAACACATTCCCTACCTCATCTACAGGTAAATCAATATATTTTGTGGGACAGAATATTTGAATAGGATGGCATAAAATATGAGAAATAGAATAGATGCTTCCCTACCCAAACTATGGGTAAAACGTAGATGGCACATTATTCTTAAAGTCTCTCTATATAAAATGTTTATAGAAGGGAGGAGCAACAGTAGAACAGGAGAAGTTAACAAAATAGAAGGACTGAATCTGTGAGACTGAAAATATGTGTGGGGAGGGGGGCGCAGGGAGAATCACTCCACTGCAGGTAGGGTGCTTAAGAGCACCCCCATAGAGGTATACAGCTCCAACAGTAAATGGGAACCTTGAGATGAGTTTAATCTGAGGGTAGCAGGTGACCTTCTCTGAATATAGTAGTTCTAGGGCCCAGGAAAATGTATCCTGGCCCAAGAAAAAGAATGTGTGAACTTCTGGGAGCAGCTAGCTTCCATAACAATTGGGCAGAAATGAACCCAAAGATGATATGGTATGCTCTTTGGAAAGAAAATGATCATGGGGAGAGTAGAGGGCAGGCCTAAACTACACCATCTGGGATGCAGTATAGTATCTCTCACATGGTGTGACTTCTGTCCAACACTGCTTCATTTAAGAACTGCTACTTTGACAAAAGAGTTGCACAGCAGGAGGACAAAAAGTTGATGAACCAAGAGCTATAAATGTAGTAATGTAAAAACTTGTTAGAAAAAGGAGCTCAAACCCAGTACTTCAGGATTTCAAACCCCATGAAGATCAGAGACTGAAGGAAGAATAAATTAAGTTTATGATCCACTAAGCTGGTAATAAAATTTCAGGATAGATTGGAAAAATATATATATTTAATAAAAAGAGAATACAAAGAAAAATTTCTTAGAAAATGGAGCAAAAAATAAAACTAATGATCATAATTTGAATGGGAGGAAAGAGGGAAAATCCTGAACTACTTTACAAAGAGGGGAAAAGGAAAAAAGGGGAAGAAACAGATATTTGAATAAATAAAAGAAAAAAATCCAAGTAAAACTCCACATCTGGTAAAAGGGTAGGTAAAACAAGAGTAGGGGAAGGTAAGAGAACCTGTGGCAAACAAAACTAGTTATAAGAACAGACAGGAAAAAATATAAAATATAAATCTGAAACAAATCAATATTTTAAAAAATAGAGGAAAAACATTACAAATTCTCAACTTTAATTATTAATGGACTATATCCAATAACATGAAAGACACTGACAGAACTGAATTTAAAGAGTCCACAATCAACTGAACTTAAGGAATACAATAAGGTACACACACAAAATAAAACCCAATACCAGTCTTAACACCTATTTTTGGCATGATAAAATGGATAACAAAAGATACAGAAGGTGTGCAAAGAGAAGATGGTATAGAATTCAGGAAACACCAGAGATGAGATGAGTTAGCTGAGGAAAAACTCACATTTCTTTTTTTCAAAGAGAAAGAAGAGGTTTGATAGATGCTTCCAGAGCACATAATAAAAAGGTTAGCATTAACACATATTCTTTTGGACCAAGAAGACTGTTCTTCTTGCCAGAAAGTATGGGCCATTAGTGAAAGTGATTTCCCTTTCCATGTAGCCTATGGAATGGTTAAGACCCAAGACTATAATCAAATAATTATGCACCATAGATAACATTCATATGAACATAATAAAATCTCAATAAGCATGAAACAAATTACTGAGTCACTGAAATCTAATTTTAGAATTGCAAAGGTATATGATAGTGACTGAGAATCAGGTCACTGCTACAAAAAATTATAGGAAGGTATCCTTTAGGAGTCTGGATTCACTGCATGATGGAGACTATTCAATGAAATGATAGAAACTACATCAAATCACTGCAGGTTGCTATTATTTAGCAGATATACCAGATACTAAGGCACAATCAAGTGGCTAATATTTTACACCAGAAGCTTATAACCCTTTTTAAACTGACAGATGACAATTCTCCACACCACAAATAAAAATCTATAAATATTCTCAGTAATTAAAAAAATAAATTATATTGGAACTATAACTTCATTGAAGACAGAATTATTTCCACAATCTATTAAACTTTCATAAGAATTTAGCAATGTTTTTATAGAGGCTGCAATGCCAAATACTCATAATTTCCAAACTGTATGGAATGAAACGTTTTCAAAATATAGTGACCTAAGATGAAATCTTCTGGAAGCAGAAGAAAGCAGATGCCATCTTATTAAATCAGTCTCTTACTATGGTTAACCTGATGATGCTTTAAGTGATTCTGCAGAAGATAAGTTTACATCTTGATGATCTTATTCAATTAAAGGAAATAGTCATTTAACCCACCTATGCAATTGTTTATAAAGAACATTAAAAAGAAAATAAAAATAGAAAAATGACTTTTTCTCTGATCACTTCCACCTAAACCCCATCAAAAACAATGAGAAAAAGATATCATCAATAATGATGATAAAATAATAAAAGTTGGCATTTACATAGCACTTTAAGGATAAAAAGGTGCTTTGTAGGTATGATCTTTTTTGACACTTATGACTCTGATGAGGGAGTATCACAGGCATTAACTATCACCAACTTATAAATGAGACTCCAAGAGGTTAAGTGACTTGGCCATGGTCACACAGCTAGCAAAAGTCAGAGGTAAGATTCAAAGCTAGGTCACTACTAATTAAAATTCTAAGGTTCTCTATCAATTAACTGTTATCTAATTTCTACAAAAATGGTAATTCCTTCACTAACAAACTCACACAAAGAACAAAATAAGATACTAACTTGGAAACAGTCTCCAATTTTGTTTATATCATGATACAAATTCTGGTTGTTACAAAATTTCCAAGTCAAATAACATTTGATTTTGGAACAGATCACCTGATACTTTTGACAGCAAAGTTAATTTCCTAATTATGTTTTACTCAAATTAATATTCAAATCAATTTATATTCCCTGATCATATTACAAGTGACAGGAAGCAAAAACAACTCATAAGTACTAGATATCAAGATAAAGGTAGCTTGATATAATAATGGCACTCTTAGGAGCCTATCCATTCTACAATAAAATACTAACAGCCCAATATTTTAAACTTTCTACAGTATGCCTCAGTTTCCTCAGGGCAAAAATGGGAAGGAGAATCTCAAAGATCTCTTTCAGGTTGAAAATTCTATGAATTTAAGAATCTATGCTCTTTATTTAAAAAAAAAAAAGGATCTTTGGGGCAGCTAGATGGCACCAGCCCTGTAGTAAGAAGGACCTGAGCTCAAATTTGGTCTTAGATACTTGACACTTACTAGCTCTTTGACCCTGGGCAAGACATTTAACCCCAATTGCTCCGCAAAAGAAAACAAAACAAAAAGCAAAAAAACCCAACAACAATAGCAACATCCAAAACCCCCCAAAGCCTATAAAACCATATATAGTCTTTGACGGAGCAAAACCACTACCAGGACTGTGTCACAAAAGAGATTTAAAAAAAAGGAAAGATACCTATATGTACAAAAATACTTGTAGCACCTCTTTTCTGGTGGCAAAGAATTAGAAATGGATGGGGATGCCCATCAATTTGGGAATTGCTGAACAAATCATGGTATTTGATTATGATGGAATACTACTTGTACTACAAGAAATGATGAGCTGGATGCCCTCAGAAAAACCTTGAAAAACTTGTGTGAGAATATGTAAAGTGAAATCTACTGTATATAAAGTAACAGCAATGCTGAAAGATGATTAGCTGTGAATGACTTAGCTATTCTCAGCAATACAAGATCTAAGACAACTGAAGGACTTAACAATGAAAAATATTATCCATCCTCAGAGAAAGAACAGGTGGTGTCTGAATACAGATTGAAGAATACTTTTTAAACTTTATTTTTCTTAAGTTTTTTTTTGTCTATGTTTTCTTTCATAACATGACTATTATGAAAATGTGTGTGATTACACATGCATAATCTATATCGAACTGCTTGCCTTATCAATGAGGGGGGATGCAGAGGGAGGAAGGAGAGAATTTGAAACTCGAAATTTTAAAAGTGAATGTAAAGAACTGTTTTTACAAGTAACTGGGGAAAAATAATGTACAAAAATAAAAAAAATTATTTTTAATTGGAGCTTTGATTGACTAATAATTAAAATCATATTTGAGTAAACCTATTTGATTTCACCAAACCATCACTTCTCCCATATGAACATGCTGCCAACACTTGGAGAGATGTGGTTTCTTTCCATTACACTGCCTGATGGTTTTGAGAAAAGCATGCTAGTGCTTACTTCAAATGAATTTTGGACACTACATATTTCTAGGGTGTTTTCTTCCCCACACGTAATATCCCAAAGCCTAAAAACAAGATGTTTATCTTTTTGATAGACAAGCAATTAACTTTTGGGGGGGAAATCTAACGGCAGTAAAGCACATCTGTTAGGGCGTTGGTAATAAATAGGAATTTTTGACAGGAAAACATTATAGCCTTGCATTTGTTATGCCCTAGCTAAGGCTATGTCAGCACTTTTATTATAAACCAAGGGGATTATCAATCTGCAATAAAATTCTCTTTTAGACTGAAACTTATTTAGATTCATAGCTCCCAAAGAATCTTTGCTTCTCTAAATGTAAGAGAGTGGATTTGCCTCCACAAGTTTCTCTATGGGAAAAACATATCAGGGCTTCATACATAATTACAGAAATATATGATTTACTAGATACTAAGTCATCTTGATTCATTAAGGTGTGTTTTGTTTTTCCATGCAAGGCCAAAAAAGAAACCAACATGATAGCCTGGTTCTTGAGCAGTGCTTTAGAGGCAGTCCATTTCATTCTAAACCATATTTGGGAAGTTTATCAGATAACTCATCATTATTCCTGAGTAGATGGCATATGTGCTTCACAGGGTCCCTATCAAGAGGGCCTGCAGTCTGAGAGGTTGGTAATACTAAGTCATAAGACCACTGAAATCAGTTCTAAACAATTATCAAAATCATTCCATTAACAAAACAATAAAATGTAGACAGTATTAGAGTATTAGTAGACTTGCCATGTTTTCTGACTATGAAGGCTATTTTTGAACATGAAAACCAGTAAAACAAATGCTATGATATTTTCATTTCATTCATTTCATATATTTTTTACAAGATTTAATTTAGAAGCTCTTAGTGGTAGAGTATTTAAAATAATTTTATAACTGGTAAAGAGGAACTCCAAATAGGTTCATTGGAGATCAGTTAATACTCTCATATTCTAACAAAATGGCAAATTATAATGCAAATTATCTTTTTATTCATTTCATATAGAAGTAACTTAGAATATTTCATATGGTATAATATTTACCTGTTTCTGAAATATGTAAAGAAGATTATTATTTGGGGTCCAAGTTCTTCCATCTTTCATATCTGTTTATGGGTAATCCATTGTACCCCTCGGAGAACACAGTCTATGCCTCAGACATAGAAGACATGAAGACATACTATGGCCAACAACATATCATGCTCTACTCTTCTTATGATGATCTTGTGCTCAAGAGGAGGTTATGTGTGTATATGTATACACACATATGTGTATATGTGTATGTATTGTGTATGTGTGTGTGTATACTTACCAAAGAAGTATTTTGAGATTATCAAAAAATCTTAAAGACTATATAAGATCCATACTTGGCAATGGATATCATGTAGGTATTAGGTAATAATTAATAATCATTAATCAATATAAGGGTGATAACACTTTTACACGTTATCATAAGATTTTTTAAAAGTACTTTAAATATTTTGTTTCATTTTAATATTATTAACTCAATGGAAATTAGAAACTTTATAAAGCCAGATATAACAAGTTAGGATCGTAAATTTAGAGCTGGAAGAATCTTTATGGGTCATGTACTCCAAACATTTAATTTTAAAACTGAGGAAAACATCAATGAGAGCAAATGACTTGCCCAAGGTCACACAGCCAGTAAATAACAGACCCAGAATTAGAACTAAAGTCTTCTAAATCTATGGCAAACAATCCTTCTACTATACCTCAGGAGAAAAAGGGACTAACAATGATCTTCCTCATAGGTAGTGTAGTATTAGGAGTTGAAACTAAAGTACTACCTACAGATACAGGATATTCTTTACATTCTTAAACAAAAAAAGAAGGGGAATTCACACTGGGAATAGATAGTAGGTATCTCATGGCAATGCTGACAAGTGAGAAGTGTTTCTTGCTACAGACTGGATTCAGAGTAAAAGAACCTAAGTTTGGATCTAAGTGTTATTACCTGAGAGACCCTGGCCAAAGTCACATATTAGGCTTCAGGTCCTCATCTGTAAAATGTAGGGAGGGTAGAGTGTATGCCTTCCAATGTCCCTCCTTGCTCTTAAGAAATGATCCTATCATCCTGTGAGAAGCAACAGAGTGGGTAGAGGAGTGATAGCACTCCTTCCTCAAGTGATGGGCTAACATGACATGTGACATAAAAACTGAAATCTGCGGCTTCCAAAAAAGGATCAATTAATTAAAAAAGAAAGACAAAGGGCTCTAGACTGGACATACTCAGTCCATCAGTTCTAGGCATGTTGCTGCACTTTGAGAGTACATACATCTTGTGGGTTAGTAAGTGCAGCTTTTATACCAGGATATGTTTTGGGGGAGTAGTTCAACAAATGGAGATACTTGTGTGCCTCTTTATCTATCACTTAAGAGTGAACTCTGATCTCTCTGTTAAAACGTTAACCTTTTTGTCCAAATATTTGTAAAGCTTCTATTTTAAAAGCTATTCAAAACATCCAGCTAAATTTTCTTTTCTATATTATTGCCTTATCTTCTTTTTACATGATCACTGAAACTCAGTCATTTAGGTTATAATGCTTTTAGCTCATGTAGAATAAATAAACCTCATAGGTATAAGGGTTAGAATTCTGCCCTCCTAATAGCTTCATTTTAAAATCTTATTTCTGCTGATGTTGCTGACTTAAAAAAAAACATACCTCTATTATATTGTGAAGTACAACAAAGGAAAATACGGTTACATAATGTATATGTCAGAGTATGTCAAAAGAGCATTATATTATGTAAGGCTTTCCCTTCCTTCAGTTCAGAAAAATGGCAATTTTATGCTATACAAATAAATTGATTGATAGGACATATCTAGCAAAAGCCACATTTTTCCTGAGATATTCTAGTCTATACATTTCACCTATGTAATAGTTAAGATATACAGTACAAAATGTAAGTACCAAGCATGTTACGGAAGGGAAAGAAAAAAAGCCTTACGTAGGTGACAGAGAATATGTAATAACATAAAATGCATTAGAAATATAATCTCTAGTTTAATCAGCTTGTTCTCATATAAGATATAACAACTGACACCAAAATAGCTTGGGAAGGGTGGTAGGGTATACTTTTCACACAAACTAGACCAACTAGAATTCTTAAGAATGGAAACATGAAGAATTTTAGATGATGTTTCAGATAGCACTCTGAATACCTTTTCATATCCCCCATAAGAGCTCATAAGGAGAAAACAGGCTAAATGATGATAAGGAAAATAGAAAAAATGATATAGTAACAATTCTTTTTTATAATATAGTAACAATTCTTTATTTTATTTTATACTAACTTCAGATTTACAAAGAACTTTCCCTCACATCATATTTTTGGAGTTAGGTCTTATAAGCATCATTAAATCCATTTCACAGCTGAGAAATCCAAGGCCTGATGAAGTGACATTGATTCATACCTACTAAGATTATATTTTTCTCCCTTCCTTCGATTGTTAATCAAGCCACAAATTATTGCCAGTGTGCTTTAATATTAATGTAGACAATGTGGCATAATGGAGAGTGAACTGAGCTTGGAATCAAGAAGTCTGGTTCACGTCATCCATCTAATACAAACCAGCTATGTGATCCCTTATGTTCTCAATGTTTGAAGTAAATCTCTAAGAATATTGCTTAAAGAGGAAGTGCTCATTTGCTTGGCAGATGGAGTTTTTTATATGGGGCTCCCTACACTGAAGAATTCACAAGCACGACTAAAAAATGTATATATAACCATATGTGTATGTATAATATTAATGTCATCATAATGATGGACATTAGCATGGGATACAGATAACATTTATACGATGCTTTACAGCTGTAAGTTCTTTTTTATAACAACTTTATAGGATAAGTACATGAAATGCAATTGAAACAAATACTATTTTTAAAGAATTAGATTAGAGCAAATGGAAGCTAGTGACTTTATGAGAAATCAAGATGCTGTTAAACAAATCCAAAGAAATGAAAGAATAGAAGGCAATGTGAAATATCTCATGGAAAAAACCAATGACCTGGAAAATAGATCCAGGAGAGATAATTTTAAAATTATTGGACTACCTGAAAGACATGATCAAAGAATGAACCTAGAAATCATCTTTAAGAAATTCTCAAGGATAATTGCCCTGATGTTTTAGAACCAGACAGCAAAATAGAGCTTGAAAGAATCCATTGATCACCTCCTGAAAAAGATCGGAGAAAGAATACTCCTAGGAATATTATAGCCAGGTTCTGGAATTCCCAGATCAAGGAAAAAAATATTACAAGCAGCCAGGAAGAAACAGTTTGAATACTGTGGAAACACAATCAGCATAACACAGGATCTGGTAGCTTCTACACTGAGGTATCAAAGATCTTGGAATATAATATTCTGGAAGTCAAAGGAGCTGGGATTAAAACCAAGAATCACCTACCCAGCAAAACTGAGTATCATGTTTCAGAGGAAATTATGGTCATTCAGTGGAATAGAGGACTTTTAAGCATTCTTTATTTTTCTTTTCTTTTCTTTTTCCTTTGGAGGAAAAATGGGGTTAAGTAACTTGCCCAAGGTCACATGGTGAGGTTTCTGTTTCTGTGTGCGTTAAGTGTCTGAGGCCAGATCCGAACTCAGGTCTTTCTGACACCAGGGTCAGCGCTCTACTCACTGCGCCACCTAGCCACCCCTGACTTTTAAGCATTCTTTTTTTTTTTTTCATTTAGAGAAAATGTTTTTATTACAAACACCCCCAGACGAATTAGAAGCAAAATACAATTAGCTTTTCATTATAAGACAGCTATACCCCAACTTTTCAAAAGAATATTCAGCAATTGATGATGGAAAAATGAAAGGAAAAAATCAACCAATTTTAGATCTTCAAGCATAAGCAGGAGGGATAATCACTTGAAAGGGACAGTTTAGCAAAGATGAATACATTCAGTGAGAAATTAGTCTTGATCTAGGCTTCTACATTCCCTTAAAACTCAAAGATCCTTTGATTCTTCATGAACAGGTGCTTCCTTTTCTTTTTTTTTTAAACAAATACTTTATTAACTTCTATTTTACATCATTCATTTCCGCCAGATTTTGAGTTACAATCATTTTCCCCCCATTATTCCCCTACCCAACCTCCCAGAATAGCAGTCCCACAAGATATCGCTTCCTCCAATCTGCTCTCTCCCATACCTTCTCCCATACCCCCTTCGACTTTTCCATTAGAGGAAGGTGAATCTTTGTGTCCCAATGCCTGCACATCTTATCTCCCAATTATAGGCAAAAGAGTATTAATAATAGTATTTATATATATTTTGAAACATTTAATGTTACGACCTCGAATTTCAGATCCATTTCCTTCCTCCTTGTCACCCATTCCTTCTTGGGAGATAAGTAATTCAGTATATGTTGTACATGTCTAGCTATGCAAAACATTATCATAGTAGATATATTGTACAAGGCTGCTTATAATTCCCTCCCACTCATCCCACCCCCCACCTGGTCCATTCCCTACATGATCCTGTCCCTCTTCTATAGTGGGTACTTCCAACCTCCCCTCACCCCAAGGATGCCCTCCCATCCATCATCCCTCCTCTCATCCCCCTTCCCCCTATCCTGCTGCAGGTTGAGATATCCCATTTAGTATGTATGTCATTTTCTCCCTGAACCAAATTCAATGTGAATGTGGTTTTGCCTTTTTAGCCTTCCTTATTCTCCCCCTCCTTTGCAACCACTTCCCCTTGTTTTTACATGGGATAGTTTACCCTACCATGTCTCTCCCCATCTCCTCTTGCCACTTTCCTCTCTCACCTCATAATTTCATCCCTTGAGTATTCTCCCTTCCCAACAAATTCAACCTATGCCCTCTATCCATATATAACTGTAACCATATACACACACATTCACATATGTATTCATATGACCACACCCCCTTCTTCCATTATTTTCATAGTGAGAAAGATATCATCAGTCACAGTTATTGCTTTTCCATATAGGAATGTAAATAGTTCAACTTTGATAAGTTCCTTTTGATTTCTTTTCCCTGATTACCTTCTCAGGCATCTCTTCCTTCTTGTGTCTGGATGTCAAATTTTCTATTCAACTCTGGTTTTTTCCTCAAGAATGCTTGAAAGTCCTCTATTCCACTGAATGACCATATTTTCCCCTGAAACAAAATACTCAGTTTTGCTGGGTAGGTGACCCTTGGGTTCATTCCCAGTTCTTTTGCCCTCTGGAATATCATATTCCATGCCCTTTGATCTCTCAGTGTAGAAGCTGCCAGGTCCTGTGCTATTCTGATTGTGTTTCCACAATATTGAAATTGTTTCTTCCTGGCTGCTTGTAGTATTTTCTCCTTGATCTGGGGATTCTGGAACCTGGCTATAATATTTCTGGGAGTTTTCTTTTTGGGATCTTTTTCAGGAGGTGATCGGTGGATTCTTTCAACCTCTATTTTGCCCTCTGGATCTAAAACATCAGGGCAGTTTTCCTTGAGAATTTCTTGAAGGGTGATTTCTAGGTTCTTTCTTTGATCATGGCTTTCAGGTAGTCCAATAATTTTTAAATTGTCTCTCCTGGATCTATTTTCCAGGTCAGTGGTTTTTCCCATGAGATATTTCACATTGCCTTCTAATCTTTCATTTGTTTGGATCTGCTTAACAGCATCTTGATTTCTCATAAAGTCATTAGCTTCCATTTGCTCCAGTCTAACTCTGAAGGAATGAATCTCCTCAGTGAACTTTTGAGATTCTTTTTCCATCTGGCAAATTCGACTTTTTAAGGCATTCTTCTCCTCATTGCCCTTTTGGGCCTCCTTTGCCATTTGAGTCAGTCTATTTTTTAAGGTGTTGTTTTCCTCAGTCAGGCTGTTGACCCTCATTTCATACTTTTCCTGCATCCTTCTCATTTCTCTTTCCAATTTTTCCTCCACTTCTCTTATTTGATTTTTAAAGTCCTTCTTAAGGTCCTCTATGGCCTGCAACCCGCTCATGTTTTCCCCTGGGGCTTTTGGAGCAGGACTTCTGACCTCACAGTCCTTTTCCTGCTCTATGCCCCCAAAATAGGAGTCTAGGGTTGCATTTTTCTGTTTCCTTTGCCTTGGCATGTTGCCACTTAATTGCTTGACTTTTGGGCTTGTTGCCACACTATGGCTTTAAGGCCAGATAGAGGAATTTTCGTCCCGAACGTGTGGGGGGCAACTTCCGTTTCTGGCAAGCTGTAAACCCACCCACAACTTCCACCCTAGATCACAATCCAGATCCAGGGAGGTTAAAGCAAGAGCGATTACCCCCCAAGACTGATTGCTGGATCTCCCTACATTTAATTTGAAGGCCGGGAGCTGGAGATGCCTCTGAAAACTACAAAATGGCATGTCTCCTCAGTGGCTTCTAGCCCCCAGGGGAGGGAGCCAACGCATTCCCCCAAATACGGGTCCCAAAGTCCATAGAACACTAACCTCTTACTTTGTCCTAGGCATGTCTATGTTGATAATTCTGAAGTCACCACAGCTGCTCTGTTTTGGGGTTCCTCCAGCCAGCTGCTGGCCCTGCTGCCCTGGGGCTAAAACCTCGGCTCATGGGGACTTGGGCTCAGCTCGGCTCTGCTTCCTGTGCTCTGCCAGCTCCCAGACCACTGCGCTTGTCCTTCCTGCAGGGCTGTCCTCAGCGGGAGGTTAGCTTCTCTGTGTCATTCTGTGGGTGCTGGGGCTCCAGAAGTTGTTCAGAGTCCCCTTTTACATAGTTTGGGGGGAATCTGGGGGCAGAGTGGCTTGGATGAGCTGTTTCTACTCTGCCATCTTGGCTCCACCCTATAGTCAGTCTTTTACAATATATCCACTATGGAAATGTTTTGCATAGCTACACATATATAACCTATATTGAATTGCTTATCTTCCCAGTAAGGGTTGGTGATGAGGGAGGGAGAGAATGAATCTGGAATTCAATATTTTAAAATAAAATGTTTAATATATATATGTATACATATATATATATACACACACACATATGTTATATATGTACTTATATATACATATATATGCACTATCATAAATATTATTTTACATATAACTGGGAAATAAGATATATATGTACTGGGGCATAGAGATCCAACATGCCCTACTGGAAAGTCGGAAGGGGTATGGTAGAAGATATGGGAGAGAGCAGATTGAAGGAGGGGTTATCCAGTGGGATTTCTATTTTGGGGTGGTGGCTAGGGGAAAAACGGGGAGAAAATTTGTAACTCAAAATCTTGAGGAAATGAATGATGTAAACTAGAAGTGAATAAAGCATTTTTTGAAAAAGCAAACCATCTATTTTTTAAAATAACTTGTGTCAAAGAATTTTAATAAAAACACTAAGATACAAACAAAAAATACACTTGAAATAGAGCATAGACAGAATTAAAATAAGAGGCTGGAACAGAATCTACAATGCTTCAAGTGATGCTAAAAAAAGGTAAGGATAGCAAGCAACCATGATTTCAAACAAAATAAAAACAAAAAGAGACCCAATTAAAAGGGATAAACAAGAAACCTATATACTGCAAAAAGGAACCATAGACAAGGAGGTAAAATTAATACTAAAAACATATATACTCAATCACAGCATCCAATTCTTAAAGGAAAAGTCAAATTATAGAAGGAAATAGTAAAACTGTACTAGGGGGGAACTTCTACTTCAGAATTAGATAAATCTAAGTATAAAAAATTAAGAAAGCAGTTAAGGAAATCAATAGATTCTTAGAAAAGTTACATATGATAGACCTCTGAAAAAAACTGAATGGGAATAGAAAGGAGTATACCTTTTTCTCAGCTACACATGGTACCTTTACAAAAAGTGGCCATGTATTACAGCATAAAACTTCACAAACAAATGCAGAAAAGCAGAAATATGAAATGTTCCCTTTTCAGACAATAATGCAAAAAATTAATAAAGGGCTGGGAAAACAGATTAAAAATAATTAGCAACTAAATGATTTAATGCTAAAGAATGAGTGAGTCGGGGGCTGGGCTAGGCTACGAAGTGACTGGAGTGAGGTGCAGCGAGGTGGCAGCGCAGGGGAGCTTCAGCCTCTGGGTGCTGACCTCCGCCTTGGCCGCCTCCTCCTCCCTCCCTCAGTTTCCTGTCTTGCCGTTGGAGGGAGGAGGACCCCGCTGCCGGAACGATGAGCGCCAACGAGGACCAGGAGATGGAACTGGAAGCATTACGTTCTATTTATGAAGGTGATGAAAGCTTCCGAGAATGAAGTCCAGTTTCATTTCAATATAGGATAGGTGAAAATGGTGATCCTAAAGCCTTTTTAATAGAAGTTTCTTGGACTGAAACATATCTACAAACAGCTCCAATCATATCTATGAATGCTTTTTTCAACAATACCATATCATCAGCTGTAAAGCAAAGTATTCTGGCTAAATTACAGGAAGAAGTTGAAGTTAATCTTGGAACTGCAATGACATATACGTTGTTTGAATATGCCAAGGACAATAAAGAACAGTTCATGGAGAATCATCATCCTGTTCATTCCATGACATCAATAAACAATATTATTTCAGTTGAAACTCCTAATCCTGCTCCCTCAAGTAAGAAAAAAGATAAAAAAGAACAACTTTCAAAAACACAGAAACGGAAGCTGGCAGACAAGACAGATCACAAAGGTGAACTTCACGAGGCTGGAATTGGGTTGATGTGGTTAAGCATTTAAGCAAAACTAGTTCTAAAGATGACGAATAATGAAAGGAACTTGATACAAGAAAACACCATCTTCTAATACAATAAACTGAAGGCACCATTTTTTGCAGTGCTCTTCTATTGAAGTGGCATTTTATAAAACATAAGTTTTTGTATGTTTCCTAAGTAATTAGATCACAGGTTCATGCAGAGATTTGTTGGTGTTCCATTATTCTCCCAAATTTGCCTTAAAGGAAGGTAAAACATGCCACCAGGAATGTTCAGTGTCCTTTCAGGAGCCTGTTTAGCTTTATAAATGATCAAATATCAAGAAGAGTAAATGATACATGCAGTGTTAATTTTTACTGTCTTATCTAGGATGTGACTTTTTTTTAAGGGAATGTAAAGCCAATTAGATTAATGCTGCTTATCCAGCATACCCTTTTCAAGTCCTCATCTCAGTGGAGTAAACAGTAAGAGTGAAGTTATTTGGCAGCATGGTCTGTATTAATAGATTTGTCACTCTATTTATCTCTTCATCTGTTCATTCCCTTGAATTACTGATGTTTAAATTGCTTCAAAGAAACCTAGTGGTTGAATACCACTGACCTTTTCATGTGGTTCACATCTGTATGTAGTTACTTTCCATGTTTTGTTTTTTTGCAAAGAACTGTCTTCTCACAAATAAATCTAAATTATATTTTTCTCAATATTGGTGTATTGAGAGGTTTAAATATGAGAGGTTTTCATAATATATAAGTTAGGAAAAAAATAAAACAATTCTGCCAAATGCATTGGAAAGAATTTTGTACAGATGTGCTCTCTTGTATTTTAAGAAAAAAATCCTTACTGAATACACAGTAATGGAGTAAAAGATGCCTTAATGTCATTTAATTTTTTTATTGTTGGAGATGTTGATTTTAATAAATTCCTATTTATCTGCAAAAAAAAAGAATGAGTGAGTCAAAAAATGAATCAAAGAAAAAATCAATTTCATTAATGAGAATGATAACAATAAGATAATATTCCAAACCTAGTGTGATATACTATATCACACTGTATCACACAGCAGAACTTAGAGGCAAATAAACATCTCTAAATGCGATTATCAGCAAAAAAGAGAAAGAACTAACCAATGAACTAGGCATGCACCTAAAAAAGAAACTAGAAAAAGAACAAAATAAAAATTCCCAATTAAACACCAAAATGGAAATCCTGAAAGTCAAAGAAGAAGTAAAGCTGAGAATAAGAAACAAACACTGAGCTATTAAGAACTGGTTTTATGGAAAAATACAATAAAAATTTTAAAATACAATAGATATACTAATAGTTAATTTGATTTTAAAAAAGAAAGAAGTAAGACAAATTACTAGTATCAGATGTAAAAAGGTGAACACACTACCAATGAAGAAGACACTAAAGCAATTACTGGAATTATTTTTCCCAATTATATGCCAGCATGACTGATAATCTAAGTAAAATGGATGAATACTTATATAAATATAACCTGGCCAGGTTAACTGAGGAGGAAACAGAATACTTAAATAACTCTTAGAAAAAGAAACTGATTAAGACATCAACAAATGCCCTAAAAAAAAATCTCCAGGACCAGATAGATTTACAAGCAAATTCTACCAAACATTTAAGAAACAATTAACCCCAATACAATATAAATTATTTGAAAAGAAATAGGAATCTTTTATGACACAAATACAACTTTGATACCTAATCCAGGAAAAGCAAAAACAGAAGAAAAACTATAAACCAATTCCTTAATGAATATCAATGCAAAAAATTTAAATAAAATACTAGGACAAGTGGGATTTATACGAAGAAGGCACAACTAGTCTAAAGTTAGCAAAACTATCAGCATAACTGACGAGATCAGTAACGAAAAAAACAAAAATTATATGATTATATATGCAGAAAAAAGCCTTTGATAAAATGAAACATCCATTCCTACTAAAAAAAAAACACTAGAAACTATTGTTGCTTAGTTGTATCTGACTCTTTATGTCTGAGATTGGAGTCTGGGATTCTCCTAGGTTTGAAAACAAAGGACAAACAACAACTAGAAAAGAAAGAAAGAAATGGTGTCTTTCTTACAATAATAAGTAATACCCATCTAAAACCAAGAGCAATCATTATCTGTAAGAGGGACAAGTATGAAGCCTTCTCAGTAAGATCAGAAGTGAAGCAAGGAAGTCTATTATCAATCAACACTATTGTTCATACCATACTAGAAAGGCTAGTTAGAGCAATGAGGAGAAAAAGAAATTGAAGAAATAAAAATAAGCAATGAAGAAACAAAACTATCACTCTTTGCAGATGATACCTTAATACACTTTAGATAACAATAGAAAATCCACTAAAAAATGAAAACAACAACTTTAGCTAAATTGTAGGATTTAAAAGAAATATTAATATTATTAAATATTAATTGGTCATGGGTAGGCTGAGTCATTGTGATAAAAATGAAGTTCTACCTAAGTTAATTTACTAATTCAGTGCCAAACTACCAAAAATTATTTTATAGAACCCCAATTTTTTAAAAATTATCAGGAAGAACAAAAGGTCAAGGATATCAATGGATTAAATGAAAAAAATATGAAAGAAGCTGACCTACCAGTTCCCAGATTTCAAACTATATTACATAGTGGTAATCATCAAATCAATCCTGTACTAGCTAAATAATAGAGTGGTGGATCAATGGAATAAATTAAGGTCCACAATACATTGGAGTAAATTACAACAGTTATCTAGTGTTTAATAAACCTAAAGATCCAAGCTTTGGGGGACAAGAACTCATTATTTGAATAAAATTGTTAGGAAAACTGAAAGTTGATGAGAACCATAGTGGATAATTTTGATTACATAAAATTAAAAAAAAAAAACTTTTGAACAAATAAAATTAAAGCGGCCAAAATTAGAAGGAAAACAGGAAAGTAGAGGAAAAAAATTTACAGCAAGTTCCTCCTATAAAGGTCTAATTTCTCAAATATATGGAGAACTAAGCCAAATTTATTTTAAAAATTAAGAGACATTCCTCAGTTGATTAATGGTCAAAGTATATGAACAGACACTTTTCAGAAGAAACCAAAGGTATCAATGGTTATGTGAAAAAATGTTCTAAATCACTAATTAGAGAAACACAAATTAGAACTCTGAGGGTACCACCTCACACCTATCATATTGGCTAACATGACAGAAAAGAAAAATGACAAATGCTGGAGAGGATATGAAAAATTGAGATACTAATGTACAATTGGTGGAACTATGTACTAGTTCAACCATTCTGGGGAATAATTTAGAACTATGCTCAAAAAGTTTTGTGTACCCTTTAACCCAGCAATACTATGTATCCCAAAGGGATAAAAGAAAAGGGAAAAGGACCTATCTGTACAAAAATATTTATAACAGGGGTGGCTAGGTGGCGCAGTGAGTAGAGCATCGGCCCTGGAGTCAAAAGGACCTGAGCTCAGATCCGGCCTCAGACACTTAACTCACACACAAAACAAAAAGAAAAACAAAAATAAAAACAAAAAAAACCCTAGCCATGTGACCTTGGGCAAGTTACTTAAACCCAATTGCCCTCCAAAAAGCAAAAGTAAATATATATTTATAACAGTTCTTTTTGTTTTGGCAAAGAATTGGAAACTGAGGGGATGTCCACCAACTGGGGAATGTCTGAACAAGTTGTGGTAAAAAATTATGATAGAATATTATTGTGCTACAAGAAATGATGAGCGGATGGTTTCAGAAAAACCTGGGGAAAAGTATATGAATGATGCAAAATAATGTGAGTAGAAAGAGAACACTGGATATAGAATTAGCAATGTTATAAAGGTGATCATTTGTGATAGACTTAACTTTTCTAATCAATTCCAAAGGACTCATGGTACAAAAAAAAATGCTAGTCACCTCTAGAGAGAGAGGAACTCTGAATGCAGATTTCTCTATTCTTCTTTCTTTTTTGGGTCTGTTTTCTTTTGCGACATGGATAATTACACGGGTAATGCTTCGTATAACTGCACATAATAATTGCCTTCTCAAGGAAGGGAGGAAGAGAATTTGGAACTCAAAATGTTAAAAAAAAATTTACATGTAATTTGGAAATATTTATCTCTATTTTTAATGCTAATATATTGACCATTTTTGTTAATTTATTTATTTTTAGTTTGTGACACTAATTTCCACAAGATTTTGAGTTCCAAATTTTCTTTTCATCTCTCTCCTACCCTCCCACCCGAGATGGCATGCATTCTGATTACCCCTTCCCCCAGGCTGCCCTCCATTCTATCACGTTCTCCTTATCCCATTCCTCCTTACTTTCTTGTATGGCAAGATAGATTTCTATACCCCATTGCCTGCATATCTTATTTCTCAGCTGCATGTAAAGACAATTTTTTAAATTTGTTTTTAAAACTTTGAATTCCAAATTCTCTACCTTCTTCCCTCCCCACCCACCCTCACTGAGAAGGCAAGAAATTCAAAATAGGTTATATATGTGTAGTTATGCAAAACACTTTCATATTAGTTATCATGTGAAAGACAAACTATATTTCCCTCTATCCTATTCCAGCCCCATTCATTCTATTTTCTCCTTTGACCCTGTCTCTTTTCAAAAGTGTCTGCTTCTGAATACCCTATCCCCTAATCTCTCCTCCCTTTCTGTTATTTCCCCCCCTTAAAACCTTCTCCCTTACTTTCCTAGAGGGTAAGATATGTAATTGAGTATGTACGTTATTCCCTCTTTAAGCCAAATCTAATGAGAGTAAGGTTCACTCATTCCCTCTCACCTCCCCCTTCTTCCCCTCCATTGTGAAACCATTTACTTGCCTCTTTTATGTGAGATAATTTACCCCATTTTATCTTTCCCTTTCTCCTTCTCCCAATATATTCCTCTCTCTTTAATTTTTTTCTATATATCATCCTTTCATATTCAATTCAACCTGTGCCATCCATTTATCTATAGATCTATATTCCCTCCAACTTCTCCTATACTGAGAAAGGTCTCATGAGTTATAGATATCATCTTTCCATGCAGGAATGTAAACAGTTCACCTTTAATAAACCCCTTGTGATTTCTCTTTGCCGTTTACCTTTTCATGCTTCTCTTGATTCTTGTATTTGAAAGTCAAATTTTCTATTCAGTTCTGGTCTTTTCATTGAAAATGATTGAAAGTCCTCTATTTCATTGAATTTCTTTTTTTCCTCAAGTATTATACTCAGTTTTGCTGGGTAGGTGATTCTTGGTATTAATCCTAGCTCGTCTGACCTCTAGAATATCATATTCCAAACCCCCTTATCCCTTAATCTAGAAGCTGCTAAATTGTCTGTTATCCTGATTATGTTTCCACAATACCTGGATTGTTTCTTTCTAACTACTTGCAATATTTTCTCCTTGTCCTAAGAACTCTGAAATGTGGCTACAATATTCCTAGGAGTTTTCCTTTTGAGATCTCTTTCAAGAGGCATTTAGAGAATTCTTTCCATTTCTATTTTATACTCTGGTTCTAGAATATCAAGTCAGTTTCCCTTGATAATTTCTTAAAAGATGATATATAGGTTCTTTTTTTTTTTTTGACTATGGCTTTCAGGTAATCCAATAATTTTTAAATTCTATCTCCTGGATCTATTTTTCAGGTCAGTGATTTTTCCAATGGGGAATTTCACAGTATCTTCTATTTTTCCATTCTTTTGGCTCTGTTTTTATAATTTCTTGATTTCTCATAAAGTCATTAGTTTCCATTTGCTCCATGCTAATTTTTAAGGAATTATTTTCTTCATTGAGCTTTTGGAACTCCTTTTCTATCTGGCCAATTCTACTTTTTAAGGCATTCTTCTCTTCATTGGCTTTTTGGACCTCTTTTGCCATTTGAGTTAGTCTGTTTCTTAAGATGTCATTTTCTTCAGTATTTTTTGAATCTCCTTTAGCAAGCTGTTGACTTGTTTTTCATGATTTTCTTGCATTACTCTCATTTCTTCTTCCCAATTTTTCCTATACTTGTTCTTACTTTATTTTCAAAATCCTTTTGGAGCTCTTCTATGACCTGTGACCAATTCATATTTTTCTTAGGGGCTTCTGATGTAGGAGCTTTGATATTGCTGTTTTCTTCTGGTTGTATGTTTTGATCTTCTCTGTCACCAAAGTAAGATTATAGAGGCTGAGATTTTTCTGCTATTTGCTCATTTTTCCCAGCCAAATACTTGACTTCCTAACACTCTGTCAAAGTAGGACTCTGTTTCCAGTGGGGAATGGGGGGGGAGGGGTGTACTGTCCCAAGCTTCAGGTGCTTTGTGCAGCTGTTTTCAGAGAAACTTCTAGTGACCTGCAAGTTTTCAGTTCTTCCAAGGTGCTATGATCAAAGGAGAGGTATTTACTCCTTTCTTGGCCTGTGCTCTGGTCTGTGAATGACCACAAGCACTTTTTTCTGCCTTAGAACTGTTAGAAGGATTCCCTTTCCTCCTCTGCTACAAGCTCCATCACACCAGTGCTCCTCTTTACCCAGGACTGTGACCAAAATCCAAGCAGGGAAGTGCAAGAGAATCCTGCCTCAGTGCCAGCAAAGAAATCCCAGCAAAGAAATGCCACCTGATCAGCAGCCCAATCCCCCTACCATCTGTGTGCCCAGAACTCCCGAAGCAGCCACTGCTACTACTGCTACTGCTGCCACCACCACTTCTACTGCCTGGGGCTGGGGTCAGACCACACTCTTCTTTCACTCAGGTCCCACTGAGTTTTCCCACTGACCTCCTATGCTGTCTTTGGTGTTTGTGGGTTGAGAAGCCTGGGAACTGCCATAGCTGCCAGTGATTCAGTCCCCTGAGGCCTGCTGCAGCCTTGTCTGTGCCAGGGCAGCCTACTCTGGACTATGTTCCTCTCCTAGTCCAGTACAATAGATCCTACCTGTCAATCTTCCAGGTTTACCCTGTCATTCTGTGGATTCTGTAGCTCTAGAATTTACATTGAGTCATTTTTACAGGTATGTGAAAGGGTTTGGAGGAAATCTCGAGCAAGACCCTGATTTTACTATGCCATTTTGGCTCTGCCCTCTAATTGGGAAATATTTTTAAAAATTATATATATTTATAAACAAATGCATAGAATAATAAAATTTACCCTTGCTATAATGACTAGAATTGTTATTGCAAAATTGCCCAGTAAACCTAAGAATTCTATAGAAATATGAATATTATCATTATTATCAAGCTTGTTTACTTACCACTTTTAAGTATCAATATATTTTGATTAAATAGATGAAGTTGAAGCTGTTATAATTAGTTCATATCACTCTCTCCCTTCTATCTTCTAAACTAGTGTTGTTTGACTTTGTTTTAACTTATTATTACTCAATGCTCACAGAGGGCTAAATTAGAAATTACTTCTGTCCTCATCAGTGAGAAGTTGTCCTCTGCCTGTTAATGTATATCCAGCATCATTTTTCCCCAAGAATATTACTTGGTTCTCACCACTTCCAGTGCCCCCAACACTTTTTTAAGCCAAGTTATCGTGGTATATAGGCAAAAGAGTTCTGAACAATATTATGTCTTTGACCTTTTTTATTTCTTACTATTTACACATATTTTTTGCAGGGGGGAAGGCAAGGCAATTTGGGTTAAGTGACTTGCCCAAGGTCACACAGCTAGTAATTGTGTCAGGTGTCTGAGGCTGGATTTGAACTCAGGTCCTCCTGTCTCCAGGGCTGGTGTTCTATTAACTGAGCCACCTAGCTGTCCCTATATAAACATATTTTATAACATATTTTTAAAACATTCTCCTAGGGGGCGGCTAGGTGGAGTCAGAAGGACCTGAGTTAGGATCCGGCCTCAGACACTTAACACATACACAAATAAAAAAACCTAGCCATGTGGCCTTGGGCAAGTTACTTAACCCCAATTGCCCTCCAAAAACCAAAAAAAAAAACCCAAAAACAAAAACAAACAAACAAAAAAAAACATTCTCCTTTGTGCCCACCTTCACAATGAAGCCAATTGAGTATTAATGTAAACAGTGACTTCATCTGGAGAATTATCATTGGCTAGAAAAGGTTATCATTGACTTTATCTATTCATCTTCTGTATTGAAGCTACAATTTACTTAGGGTAGTCTTTTTGCTTATGATCATCACCAGCACTGAGGACTAAATGTCCCATAAAATTATGTTTTTTAGATGCATCATGAAACCAACTTCTTTATGAGTCTTCAAAAAGAATTTGTTAGACATCATTCCATTTAGTTACAACTTTCTAATGTCTTCTGGTTACATTAATAGCAAGAATTACAATAGTGATATTTTTCTGTTTTTCTTGCCTATCTGCTTGCTGGTCATTAGATAGGGATCTTGTGTTTAGAATGGCAATAGTAAAATCAATGTTTATAGACTATTAATGAAGTGAGTCTTAGCACCTAAAACAAATGCCTTCAAAATTGTCTTAATAAATCTATGGACAACTAATTCATAATAAATTAGTAAAGGATGTCATAATTTTAGGGACAAATTCTTGATCTCTGAGGTATTCATGAAGGAGCAAAATCATGCTTATCTATATACGACTCTTCTCTGCTGCCACTATCAAGACATTAGTCAGTATGGAACACTGGTCTGACCTTGTATGGCATTTTTTTTGTTTTCATGCTTTTATACATTAACTACTTTATCCCTCAAAGACCTGAAATAACAAATCACAATATAATTTATTAAATTCTACCTTGGAAGCATTAAATAAATAAAAAATCATAAGTACTTTATGCTCAAGGACTACACTACCACAGAATGATCAGACATTGTTGGAAAGGGATTTTAAAATCTTTCCTGTGTATCTTTTTTATATATTGATGATGCTTTTTCCAAAAGACCTTCTGATGTCTTAACAATTACGTTGATAGATGTTGGTATTATCTTCAAACAGCTCTGTAATAGACCTCCTAAAACTTATGCTTTGTCTAAAACTTTCTGACCCAAAATAAGATTTCTTTTTTATGCTTCTTAATTTATGAAAGCTAAGACAGGTTTAAAAGGAATGTACTGTATTAAAATGAAATAAGATTCCTTCTCAAAGACAACAGGGATAAATTATTACCCAAAGTGAGTTCATCAAGGCTGGAGTCTGGCAGAACAATAGTAGCCATAACCCTTAAAGATCAAGTTAATCTTAAAATACACACTTTATGCTGCTCAACTTCAATCCATTAATCAGATGTTCATTTGCCTTAAATTGTCTAAAGCTTATGTCCAGCATATCAGAGTCAGCCAAAAATACTGCATTTTAACTACTGATGTTGTTTATTTAACAATGGCTCTCCCACATTTTATTTAAAGCATTAGGGGAAAAAATCTTTTATTTTAAAATCACTTGTTTGGACAAAAATTCTTCATAATTTGAATCTGGTATTGAAACAATACCAGAATTTTAGATAAAATCAAAACAAGAAGCTTTTATTGACTGACTTATGCCTACTGTTATGCTAGGCACTATGGGAAGTTTATAAAAATAATAAGGCCTAGCTCTTATTCTCAAGAAACTTATAATTTTTTTAGAAAGGAAAATGAAAATATGTGAAACAATTAAGTATTAACCTATGTAAAGTTAACTGTAAGTTCAATAAGTTGAAATTTAAAGTAAGAAAAGAGTCACAGGAATAATCATAAAATGCTTTAAGAAGATGAGGCTTAATCTTTACTTTTAATGATGATAAGGATTTTGGCAAATGAGAAAGGAAGAGAGAGAGCATCCCACTTGTGAAAGATGAGAAAAATGACACCCTCAACAAAGTTATAAAAGAAAAAAAAATTATTGTAGACATAGAGAATAGTGATGTCATTAGAACCACAGAAATAGACCACATGGATTACAGAATAGTAAGAAATAGGAGTGGATAGTTAGGATTCTACTTTAGTTCTGGATTCTTTTATGATGAGGTCCCTGGAATTTATGGCTATTCTTTCAGAACTGTAATATGTTTTATCAAACTGGAAAATTTCAACCACTCCTCAGGCAACTATCAGGCAGCAGGGTATAATTCAAATGGAAACTCTACTTTTAGTCAGGAAGACCAAATTCAAATCCTACCTTAGAATTTTACTAGTTATGTGAACATAAGTATGTCACTTTCTTTTTATGTAAAATGAGGGAGTTGGGCTCAGCAGATCCTCCAAGTCCTAAATCTACAGCCTATGATCTTTTAACAGACTTGTTCATCAAATGATAGTCCACCATCACCAAAAGTTTGGATACCAAGTAAAGAACTTTTCATTCAAAATAACTTGTGAAATGTGGAAGAGAGACAATATACAAGAAGAGACAGAGTACCAAACGAATTAATTTTTTTGGCAGAGTAATAGATTTTAAAATAAGGAGAATGTGTTAGACAAGAATATACTTAAATTCCAACAAAACATTTGATATAATCTCTTGTTCTATACTATAGAAAAAACAGAGCAATGCAAGCTAGACAATGATATATAGTTAGCATCAGAATTGGTGGAATGATGGAATCCAAAAAGTTGAGGTTGAGAGTTACAGGTAAGACTGTATTAAGTACCACCAAGGCTTTTTCTTGAGACAACAAAAGGAAATGTGCTAGTAAACATTTTTATTAATATTTTGGATGGAGCCATAGAAGAAATAATCGCCAAATTTGCACATTATATGGACCTGTGAAGGACAGCTCTCACACTGAATGACAGGATAAAAAATTCTTAGTCTATGACTCCTTGAAAAAATAGGACTTGATTAGGAATAAATATAATAATTATATAAGGTTGAAAGATTACTTTTGTAGGTATAAGATAAAGGAAAATAGAAATGCTAATGCAATTTTTAACTGTATTAGGAAAGTAATAATGTCTAGGATTTGGTAGCATGGTACTATGCTCTGTCCTGGTCAGTATTTCTATATTTACAAAACATTTCAGGAACCACAATAAAAAGCTGGCGTTTGTTTTAAAGAGGGAAATCTAGATAGTATGAGGATTGGAGATTATTGAAAACCAAACTGAGTTGAAAGAAGTGGAGGCCAGAGAAGAAGAGATTAGAGGAAACCTAATTATAATACTACAATATCTGAATGACTGTCATTCTGAAGAGGAATTATCATGGGATCAAAGATGGAACTAGAAGCAGCTTTTGTGGTATAATGGAGAGCACACTGGATGTGCAGTAAGAACATTTTGGCTTCAAAT
The DNA here is from genome assembly GCA_011680675.1 of Gymnobelideus leadbeateri. NCBI lineage: Eukaryota > Metazoa > Chordata > Mammalia > Diprotodontia > Petauridae > Gymnobelideus > Gymnobelideus leadbeateri. Next base: position 38,465 of record WOXC01009737.1, read on the forward strand.
CCTGCTATGTACATGTTTTAGCTGTGTGTCCTGGGACAAAAAGTTACTTAACTTTACAGGCCCTACTTTTTTGAGCTGTAAAATGTGCTGGCCTATAACATCCCGTTCAGCTCTAAATCTATGATTCTGATTCTATCTCAGAACCCATCTAATCCAAATACCTCTTTTTGAAGAAAAGGGAACAGAGGTCAAAGGAAATTAAGTAATAGGCCCAAAGTAAGTAAACCTTAACCTGAAAAGTCTTAAAGTCTATTGGATTGGGGGGGGGGGGGAAGAGATCAAATGGATAAGTAAAACAAGAATGATATAAATTTAACATATGCACCTTATGGAAACAGGATTAATGAGTGGTAAATAAAAGGAATGTATCCTTTATTCATTCAAACATTTATTAAGGACATTTGAACAATGTAGGATAGTGAACAGAAAGCTGGATTGTGAAGTAGGAGAACTGGGGTTCAAGTTTTTTCCCTCCCATATACTCATAATGTACTAGACAATAGGATAATCTTTCAGAAACTCAGGCAAATTTTTTATTGCAATTTACGAAGTTGTTGATCTGCATGGGTAAAGGAGATTTCCACACCAGAAGCTGCCCTATAGAAATTAAATCACAATTAGGTAGCCTTCCCTCTTTAAAAAAAATGGACACCACACTGTGGGGAACAATGTGGTAGAGCCATAATTGTACGTCCTCATGCTATTCCCGATGCTTAGAATACTGCTCCCCCACCTAACCAGTTACTGAATTTCTACTCATACTTGAAATTCCAAATGAAATACTACCTTCTCTAAGAAGCCTTACTTGATTCCTTTAGTCAATAAGCCCACAAAGATCTCATACAGTACCTTGCACCTCTTGTATATTTATTGTGAATTTTTCTATATTATAGTTACATGTTTGATATCATATCACCTTATTATATCAATTTTCTCTCTTTGTAGAACTAATGGAATGCTTTGACCATATAATACTCATTTAATGAATGTTCATTGAACTAAGCTAGACTTAACATGGCACGAGGAAAAGATTATTGTATTTAGAATTGGAGTACCTGAGTTTAAATCCCCTGATTCTCCTAATTATTATCTATGTGACCTTGAGAAAGTCATTTAATGTTCCACGATCTAAGTTTCCTCACCTGTGAAATGAGATGTTTGGACTGACTGTATAACCTCTAAGATCCTGTCTAGCATGAAATTCTATGACATTTAATAGAATCGAAAGATGTCATAGTCCTGCATCATTCTCCTCTCCTCCCTCCAAATTTTAATTTAATGTTCTCTTGCAGGAATATAAAAGACTCCTTTTTCCTTAGTGTAAAGCAGTATGTTACATTTTAAAAGGTCAATTTTATTTTAATACATATGTAAGGATTGGGGTGACCTGAGTCAATTTTTACTGAATTAATCAATGAAAGGCATTTCAAGTAGTCCCAATAAGAAGTCTGCTTGTACTCATTGAGGGAATTGGTCATTTCCCTACCCTACGGACCTTGTTCAAAGTATCAAGCCAATTTGGAACTTGGGGATTCAGACACCTGACAATGGAAAAGAGAAACATTCCCAGAAAAGTTCCTAAGTGGAAATTGCTGGGGTGGAGAGGTGGATGATAAAAGGAGAAAAGCATGCCTTGCATTACTTCAAATTTTGATCAGTGGAGGACACTGTGAACTTCAGAAGGTTGTAGGATTTAGGACTTCCTATCCATATACTAGTCTTATCAGCATCCCCAGAACAGTTCACTGCAATATCTACATTGAGAACTGAGGACAAACTAGTCCAATTAAGGAAAGGCAGCTTTAGGACTGCATAAGGAACCCAGCACTGAAACTATGCCATGCTTAAAGTGTATATCATAAGTACCTCACTAAAAGGGGAGAAAGGGATTTCCAACAAACACGATCTACAAGTTTCCCCTTTGCCCCACCTAAGCTTATGTCTACTTTCCACTAGAATCTGTGTTAGTGGGAGAGTATGTCACAGTTGTGTGTGTGGGTGTGTATGTGTGTGTGTGAATGTGTGTGTGATATTTTCTATCAGTTGTCTTTGCAATAGTCCTTACTTCAAGCTAGTTAAGGCTGGCTCACTAATGAATATAAACACATGAAGGGAATATAATGCTGGAAGGTAGGGGTAAGACAGGACACAGGAGCTATAGTACTAGAAAATTACCCCAAACCCTCAGGGTATCCCTACAACTGTGTGTGTGTGTGTGTGTGTGTGTGTGTGTGTGTGTGTGTGTGTGTGTGTGTGTGTGTGTGTGTGTGTGTGTGTGTGTGTAGTGGGGGAGGCAGATAGTAGCAATCTTCCTCCAGGGACCAAATAGTCAGTTGAAGTTGGGGTTGTATGAGTACCTCCAGAATATGCATTATGCACACATGCATATTTTAAAAAATGTTTCCCCTTATAAGAAAGTGATAATTGAATGTCATTTAACAATATTTCCTTTAAGTACTTCCTGAAATTGACTTCAAATTTATAAAGCTTGCCAGGAATCCTACATTTTTAAACTTAATGTTATATATTTACTTCAAACTTTATTTGCTATCATGAAATAGACTTTTGCTAAGGGATAGAAAGAAGAACATTGACAATTTACTTGATTAATTTTAACAATAAGATTAATGAATTAACCAGCTATTCAAGAATCACAGACTCTAACTTGATTCATACACAGCTCAAGCAGATTGCAGATTCAGAGGATGCATTAGTAAAACAACAAACCATCTTTTCTTTATTACAGTGCATCTCTACTTCAATCAAAATGAAAATTATTATTGTAATAAGAAAACAGATGGAAAAATCAAGTGAAAACTATGAACTGGAATACAGTAGATGCTGATGCGAATTGCCATCTTCAGTTTATGAAAAGAATTTTCAACATACGGACAATGACAACATTAAAAACATTTCAAAAAGAATAGACTCGGATGATAGCAATCACTCATTTTCCCTCACTATTCTTTAATGTCAAACAAAGCTTTCAAGCTGTGAACTGTACTTCAATGATGATTACATCTGCTTCATAGTAAAGGTTTCTAAAAGATACACAGAAAATACAGTTCAATTTTCTATCCTGAACTACAATGTTGTGGTTTTTTTATGACCTTAAACCAGATATGTTACATGACCTCCTGTTTTATAAGAAACAGGATAAACTCATTTTTGTATATGCTTAAAATATTTGAAAAGTATGCTCAAACAATGAGTCAATTTAAAAATACATTGTATGATTCTCAGAAAATTACCTGGCACAATAACAAGTTTCCTCTAAAAATATGACTAAAAATCATCTTCCCATACTGAATTCCCTAGTTGTCCCCTTCCCTATTCCTATGATCTAGAAAATTAAACCCTATTTAATATTGATAAATCTTTTGTAGTTGAACAAATCATCATCTTTCTACCATACATCACAAGGTTTTGTTAGTACTGCATTCAAGGAAAGGACATCTATAAGGGTATCTGATTTTTAGCTTTAGATGGAAGGGTTAGAAAAAGATATGGAAAGTCTTTCGATATGATCCAATATTGAGCACCTGCAATGTACAAGGTCTCATAGTAAGGAAGAATAGAAGAGGTCCTTGTATTGTCGGCACGTTTACTGTGGTTGGAGGTATGGAAGAAACAACATTTGTGTTAAAAATGTAAACAAAGGCAAATTATTTAAAGATAATGTTGGAGCCCAAGTGGGTGACAGCAATATATGATTAACTGACAAATAAATGACTTGCATAAGCTGGTTCACTTCAGATTAGGAAGCCCAGGAAAGGTTTTGTAGAGGAACAAATATTTGAACTGAATATTAAGTGATAGAGAGAATGCAGGTAGACAGGAAGTGGACAACTGGAGCACTACTAAAGGTGATAAGGACAAAGTAAAACTGCAAATATGGGCAACCATTATCAAGTGCCAATTCTAAATGGAGAATATGGGGAAGCAAAATAGCATTATCTCTATGGGTTCTCATCAGACTGGTCAATAAGAGGTAAAATGATAGCTGCACAAAACAATGGTCCCTCACAAGGCTTCCCAAGTCACAAAATTGCCTTATGATATGACATCCTCTACCAGAAGTACAAAACAAGTACTTACAGGGGTGGAGTCAAAATGGCAGAGTAGAGAAAGCACTCAATTGAGTCTTCCCAACATTTTCTACCAAACAACTTAAAAATAACCTTGAAATAGAATTCTGGAGTGGTAGAGCCAACAAAATGTCAGGGGTACATATTTCTCAAGCCCAAGACAAGTTAGGAGGTCAGTGAAGGAGAACTGTGACACATGAGTAGAGGCTGGCCTGGAGCCCAAGTGGGTGAAACTCCAATGGTGGGCCCAGGCAGTGAAGATAGAAGCAGCAGGAATTTTGAGAGTTTTCAAGCCAGAGACAATAAAGGGACCTGGAAATTTATCAAAAAGAGAAGACGGGGGTTTCCTCTACCAGTACTGGATTCAGGACAGAACCAGATGCTGTTTGGCAATTGCACTGTCTATACCCACTGCTGGGTCACAGTTCAAGAGCAAAGAGGGTCATTTTAAGTCAAGAGGGAGCAGGAATCACGAGAATCAGTATCATTTCCAAACCCAAGGAAGCAGGAACCTTGAGAATCAGTATCACTTCTGGTCCCAAGGGAGAGGAGCCCTAAGGAACAGTATTTATTGCAATCAATTCATTGCATAAAATACTATATAGAACCAGCTATTTTTTTTTCAGTAAGGGTTTATATCACCTTTTTGGATCCTCATGGTATAGATTATTATACACAATGAAGGACTAAAACTGCTTACCTCTTTTGATGTCAGTGATATGAAAACAGAACTCTAAGTGCTTTAAGTGACTTAGTAAGTTATGAGATTTTGGGAAGAGAATATTGGATTTAGATTTTTTTCCCACAAAAGGCACACCTTAATTACAAATGCTCTGTGAAAATGAATAAATAGGTGCCTTGAGAGTCCTTATAACATTGTCTAGGGGGGAAGGCTGGTCCTTGGTCTCTGAACTTGGAGTTCCAAATATATTATGCTAGAAACACTGCTATAGATGATGGTCAGACATGGTCAAAGCAATACCATCAATACTATAATTCAGTTACATTATGGGTTAAGTCAACTTTTCCAATCTGACCTAGGAACTCAATTACCACTTATAATAACATGAACAGAAAATATATTCTGAGAATCAAACAACAATTTGTAAAAAGACATGTTCTGTAAAAACTGAAAATTTGTAAAGTATGCATTTATGAAGTAGTACATCCCTTATATTTGCCAAAAAAAGGTAAATTAAGGTGCTCTCTTTTATGTATTATGAATTATTTGTCCCACCAAGAAAGTTTATATAAAAATAAGCCTAAAAGAACAATTAAATACTAATCATGGAGCCCTGACTCCATTTAAAATGATTTATTTTTTGTTTTCATTCACAAATAAAAGAAAGAGTTCTATACTGGAATATTTGAAATGTTCTAGAAAATTAATTGATGAGTATATAAACTGATTTAAATTTTTTCTAAGCTTTTTATGGCATTTCACTCTGTCGAATTTTCATTTTAAAATCAAAATGAAAAAAAGCAACAAAGATTTTTCTAATCTTTCATAATAAATCATTGTTTCTAAGTACATTTGTCTTATCTGCATAGAAAATGAAAGACTTTAAGCTATTCAATTTTTTTTAATTTTAAAGAATACCCTTACTCATCAGTATCAGAAAAAATGTTCTGAAGAATATTTAAGCAGCAACTATTTATGAAGAACAACTAAAGTAATAAATAATAAGGTCTTAGACAGTTATTAGTTTAACCAAATATAAATAATGTAAAGGACACATACACAGCTAAATTTAGGAGTAGAATTCTAAAACAAAAGTCAAAAAGTCATATTTAGCTATATCAAGTTTTTAAATGGCTTAGAAAAAAGAGAGTCAATTCCACACTGGTCATGGGATCATGCATACTGTGAATTACATTCAGTAAAACCTAGCTGTATAATCTTGGGCATGCTATTTAATCCCTTTTAAATTTTATTTCCTCAATAATAATATAATGGAGTTTAGTTAAATTATCACTGTTACTTTACAGTTTATAAAAGCTCATAATTTTATTATTCTTATTGATACTGTTACATTTATATATTTTGTCTAATACATTTTTTCATAAAAAACTTTCTTTATCCTACCATGCTAATAGAAGAAAAAAAAATCCTTTAGTGACAATTCATAATTATTTCTTTACCAAATTATACGATTATACTGCTGCTTTACGTAAATTTTATATGTGAAGCTAGCCATTCTAGCATAGAGTAGGGAAGAGGGCAAAAGAGAAAACATTGCCAAACCACTTACAGTTTTTGTCAGTTCTCCAGTGAGATTTATGTTTGTTGTCAGTACAGTAAATTTCAGAATGTCATATATACACATTCTCAGAATTGTAAACTATCCTTTGCATTAGTAAAGCTCCACTAAGAATACTCACGTTTCCTTAGTCACAGAGTGTGAATAATAAGAGGAAGGAAGGAAGGAAGACTGATCAAGTGCTTACCCTGTGAAAAGCACTGTGCTAAATACAAGGCACACAAAGAGAAAAAGAAGACAATCCTTTTTCTCTAGAAGCTTATATTTGAATGGGAGAAGATAATGCATACAGAAGGCTAGGCCTAGAAATCAAATGAAAAGAGCCTATTGATTCTTAAAGTGTAGTGGCAAAGCGAGTAGCAATACCTGTTCTTTAATGCCATTTCCATTATGAAGACCATATCTATTTCTGATATTAGTTCAGTAAGCAGTTAAATTAAAAGCAAATTATTAATTCATTTATTCATTAAACAAATATGCTCTAAGCAAAAATTCCATTCTATATGATTTCCTTCTGAAAATGTAACTAAAATACCTTTGAAATTATTGTAGATTCATTTATCAATGGCAGAATAAGTTGACACTTTTACATGGTTTTTAATAAAAAATAATTAAAAAGAGTAAACCTTTACCATATTTCCTACTTATAGATGAAGATGTGATCTAAAATAACCTACAAGTGTTGACATATTTATACTAATTTACAAATTATATTTTAGTTTAACACAGAGTACAGTGCATGAATCAAAAGATAACACAGTTAATTAGGGAAAATCCCTATTTTGCTACAAGCTTTGCATAAAAAATAAGTAATGTATGATGCCTGACCATATGGTCTTTCAGTCCTGTTGGCTAATTACCTACAAATCTCTGTACCAGTTTTACAGCTGTTGGTTATTATTAACTATAGTATATTTTCTCTAGAGGATTAATCTTCTTTTCCACAGATTTTCATTTTTACCATAGGAAAAGAATTTGACATTCATAAATGTTTAATAGATTCCATTGCAGAGGACCTAAGCTGAGATTCTATAAAGGTTACAGTCCATCCAAAATATTTACATTTCAGGAAATGATGCCTCATAAAGGTAAAAACTTGATGTTTCAGCAAACATATATAAATCATATCAGCATTGTTTCTGTCAACATGTTTTAGTTATTTGTTGCAGCAGAATGGTCTGGAATGTGTTGTTAAAATGGTAAAAATAACGATTTCTGATACAAAAAGTAATTAGCATCTTTTTATTGATCCATTCTGTATAAGCTATGTCTTATCTGGGGCATCTGTTTTTTAAGAATGCCTCACTATGTAAGTATTGGAGCTTAAATCTTTATTATTGCTTTTGCAATGTTAGAGCCCTGATACGACCATCTCTTTTGGTAAATACAATTACTTTCATAGTATAGCTAGAGAAATCTTGCCAACTATAAATTAAAACAAAAATATCAACAATAACTTAATTAAAATTCAAAACAAAAATTTACACTTGATATAAGAATATGAACTATTGTTTCATCTCCTACACAAAATAATTTACCTTATTTTATAGATGTGTTTTCACCATTACTTTAAATATACAACCAAAAAATCTGCTCCATATCAAATAAGTTGCACAGACCTGAAGGGTCCTCTTAACTAGAATTTGTAATTTCTCCCTGAGCCCTACAACCCCCTGCCAAGCTAACACAATTTCTTTTCACTAAAAGAGCAGTGATCTTTTGGAAAGCTAATACCAATTACTTTGATTTCCTAGACTGCCCAAATTGCTAATGGAACACAGTAATTAAAGTTCTTTTAAAACAATCCCCAAACTAAGCATCTCTCTGTTCAGCATGATAATGAGCACTCACATTATTAAAGTGTCCATTTTTAACAATGCCAAAGCCATATACTTTTGCTATGGGCATAGCTGGTCATTATCTAAGGTCCTATTCCTAAAATGACTTCCATCTTTATAAAGTGAAAGTGATGGGCAATTAACATACTATTGTCCCCAACTAGAGGTATTATTATTATCTATACCAATACTTCACAGTGCCAAGATGTCAATGGTATGAATAGCCCCTCCATTGGTTTAGACTGTAACCCTCCCATATCACTATCATATTCAGTCTGGATTAGATGCTGTGGCTCAATGCAAGTGTTACCTCCTCAAAGAGACCTTTTTTCTTCTCCCATATCAGCCAAAAGCAAATTTACTGTCCTCCCAAATCTCAGTACTTTGTCTCTGTTTTATTTGCCATATCAGGCTGGTAGTGATCGAGTTAAAATGTGTTGTACAATTTTTGATGGGGGAAGAGGAGGCCCTGAGACTATTATATTGAGAAAAAGTGGGAAAGGTGGAGCAATGGAAGAAGGAAGACAGGGAGGCAGAGAGGGAAGGAGGCAGAGACAAGAGACAGAGACACTGATATTTGGCCAGTTCTTTCTTTTCCTGGCTCAGCAGCTAATTAAAAGGTTTTCCCCCCACTCTGCCATAAACAGACAGGAAATAGTCACAGAATACTAGTGCATGCTCTAAATTAATGACATGACCCTTCCATTACATGTTATTATGCTGTTCAAGAAGCAGGCACACCAAAGATCCAATGTGGTTGGCGGCAAGCATAGCTCCCTGCATGTGGTCTGAGGACTTCGATCCTACTGGTCAATTTCTTCATTTTGTGTATATCATACTCCAATGTGCATTATAAGTACTTGTGGCAAGTATTTTCTACCCTACTAGATTTTACCTCCTTAATATGAGAAACCATTTCTTAACATGATATGCCATTTAGTATGTAGCATGGCATAAGTATTCAACAAGTAATTATTGTATTGTGTAAAAGAAGGGCAGTTATTACGTATTTTCATATGTGCAGAAAAAAAAAAAAAACCTTAATTTGGATGAAGGTGTGCACAGAATGTATGCACAGAAAGATCTGGAGAAAGTTAGTTAAGTTCATTCCCTAACCTAAAACCTATTCCTTCTCTGGCTTTACCCCTAATAAAAGTAAAAAAAAAATTCTTGATATTTTACATTTTTATATTTATTCATTCATGTTCAAGTGGTTTTCCCAGTAGTAAAATACAAATTTATTGAGACAAGGGAATATTTCAATTTCGTCTTTTTTTATAGTGTCTAACATATAGTTGGCACTTTATAAATACTTGTTAAATTAATGAGTACAAAGATGATATAGACATATTAGTAAAGAAACCATTTTAAATTATTTAGGTAGAGAAGAAATTATTATACTATCATGGTATTGCTATTGTTGTAACGTACTAAGATGGTCAAGCCGTGCATATGAACTTTTGGTATCCTACTCACCACCTCTCCTCCCTCACGTCATCCTGAAGGGAAAAACTCATGTTGCTCTTGTCTATGGTAATGATAACTAACATTTCTATAGACGGCTTTCAGGTTTGCAAAATGCAAAAACAATAAGTTATCTCATGATACTAACAACCCTATGATGTAGGTGCTTTATTATCCACATTTTGTGAGAAAACTAAGACAGGGTTTAAGCAACTTGCTCAGGGTCACATGGCTAGTAAATGTCTGAGAATTTTAACATGCCATGGGTACCAGTGTAGCACTTTCTGTTTCTGAATATGGCACTATATTACATGGTAGGGATACAAAGACAAAATCAAAGTCCTTTACCTCAACGAGTTTACAGAGCATTCAGAGACTTTAACATGGCCACAGCTAAGTAAAGAAAAGGTGATTTCAAGAAGGAAATGACACTAACAGTTGAGGCAATGATGAAAGGCTTGATGTGAGATGTTGTACCTGAACTAAACCTTGAAAGGATGCTGTGCTAAGATGCAGGTAAAGTAAATCTAAAGCATTTCTCCCTGGAGTCTGAGAATCCTATAAAAGAAGGAAAAGAGAGTAGTCTGGTATGACCTTTTCTTATAAAGCCATGCTCAGTCTCTGTGATCATTACCGCCTTTTCTGTAACTGCATTAATCAGCTTTCCAACAATGTATTCTAGAATGTAGCTAGAAAAAGAAGTCAAGCTCATTGATCTCCAGTGAGCAAATATGTTTTCCCTAATTCTGGATTTTTTATTATATATTACATGCTTTATATATTTTTTATTTTGTCCTACTCAGTTCTTTTTTTAATCACATTTTCTTTTCTCCATTATCTTTTGAAGATCACTGATGACAGTTCAGCAAACAAATATTTAAGTTCCTTCTATATCATGAAGTATATTTCACATTTCTTGTTGCCTTGAATTCACCAGAGACTTAGATAATCCTTTCCCTTCTTTCTCCTTATCTTGTGTTTCAACTCCCTACTATCCACCATTTTGGTTTTTGTGCTTCAAGTAGAAAGATTATTCTTCTTGGTAAAAAAAAGACCATAGAAAAATTGAGTGGGTCCTTTCTATATCCATTATCACCATGCCATCTATCCCCTCCCCTTCTAGCAACAATCCTATTCCTTCTTTAATGCTCCTCTTAAAGGAGCATTAAAGTTCCCACAGGGTGCACTGGGAAAGCCAATCCTGTGGAGAAATAGCCAGCTACCCCGCAAAAAATTGCCGACTAACTGCCACACACAGGGCAAGCTATCCATCCTTACTGAAAAACCAATGCACCCTAAAAGAGAGAAAGGAGTTAGGCAAGAAAAATAATCACCATAACTAGGATGAGGATCCTGAACCTAAGAGTCTTGATAATAGCAGTTCCTTCTACCACTTTCACCAGCTACTCATTGTTACTATATAGTTTAATTCAACAACCATTTATTGAGTACATACAATTTGGCACAGCGCTAGTGCTAGACACAAAGTACTTAAATACAAAAATAAGAGAGTCACTGACCTCAAAGAATTTACATCCTACCAGGGGAAAGGTCAAGAAAACCTATAAATATAAAGAAATTAAATTCATCCTATGAAGGGAGGGCAGCTCTAACAGGTGGAAAAGATATCTGTCAGGGTTCCGCCTGGTTGTGGCTTGAAAGAAGCTATGGTTTCTGTGAAGTGTGGGTTACAAGAAAGAATCTCATACAGACAACAGCTAACGAAAATACAGCGAGGATGAAAGAGGAATGGTGTGTTTGAGAAAGAGAAAGGAGGCCAGTTTAACTGGCTAGAATATAGGGTACATGAGGGGGAATAATGTGAGATGAATGTGGAAAGATAGGTCAGAAGTTAAATGTAAGGTGCTAAAATGCCAAACAAAGTAGTTTGAATTTTATCCTAGAGGCAAAGGAGAAATGCTGGAGTCTCGTGGAGGGAGGACATCATCAGACTGGTGCTTTAGGAATTTGTTGGGTATGTGGAAGATGAATTAGAGAGGAAAGAGAGGCTGGAGGCAATGGAAGCACATTTTTGTTCTGACATGTCAGCATTTCATGCTCCACATAAGAAAGTAGAAACAACACTTAAGAAGATGAAAACAGCAAAAGCAGATGCCAGGAAGTATATCCTGTGGAGAGCCTCAACAGGAGAAGGAATACATATGGATGGTGCAGACCTCGAGATGTTTCTATATACAGATGATATTGTGCTGTTTGTATCATGTGTCCAATTACCACATGGCCTTCTAATGATATCCATAACCAAACAAATAGGGTTGGCTAAATAATCCATGTAAAAAATGAAAATGGCTTAAGAACTCTGGTTCACACCATTACATACAATGGAATGGGCAAGTCATTGAGTTATCAGAAATACATAAATCTTGTACAGGCACTACAGATGGAGAATGAGCTGGATCCAGAACTGAATACCAGGGGGAAAAAGAGAAGCTGGGTTTTTTATTTGGGAACTTAAACAACACTTTCAATGATCCCAAACTGCTCCCTGGCTTAACAACACATTTTGCAAACGAGGATTGTGCTAGTAATGCCATATGATTGTGAATCATGGAACTATAAGGAATAAAAATTGCAATTGATTGAAAGGGGCCCATGAGAAGATACATGTTAGACAAAAGCACCCTGTAGCATGTTAACAATAATGATTTGTATCCCCAAATGGCATAAAAATGTCCCCTAGGAAACAGATGATCAGAAAGGGAAATAGGCCTAGCATAATAGTGAGTGATAAGAAAGAGATAGTAAACTCTCCAAAGGAATCCTCTAATTTGTTGGATATGTCATTCATGGAAGATGTATGGGAGGATATGGGTATAAATTATATAGAATAAAAAGGCATGGAGGACATCTGATCTGCAGCAGTGGAGCGGGGTGGTACACATATCAAAGAAGAAACAAAGAAAATGAGTACCCATCACATGTTTGCTATGTGCTAGACACGGGGGATACGATGCAAGCAAGAAAAGATGGTTCCTAACATTAAGGAGCTTACCTTCTAATGGGGAAAGACAACATACAAAAGGGAGCTGAAAAGAAGAACGGGGAAGCTGGGAGAATGAAGGGATATAGGATGGGAGCATGGCTTTGAAGATGAGAGAAAGTCAAGAACAATGCAAAGCAGGGAATGAAGGCAAGTTGGCTTTGACCCCTCCACAAGATGGAAGCTTCAGGAAGAACTCAGAACTCGCCAATGGAAGAAAACAGGGGTGTACCTTGCAAAGAGGGGTATTAGACATAATAGGGTATTAAAGGGTGAGGAGGCCCCAGACACTGAAGAACTTCTAGTGTGAGCCAGGAGTTGGAGTATAGGTTTGAAATTCAGGTAAAACTAGGAACAGGGCTAGGAGGGGGGTAAGATCAGTGATCCATTGAAGTAGTAAGTATTCTCCACTTTCCATCTACAACTCTGGTTTGAACTCCATGGAACATGATACCCCACCTAAGCTAAGCTATTAGATATGAAATCTCATCATACTGGTATTAATGCAGCTTATTAATACCTTCCTAATTCCATCTACCTACTGTCCTATCTGATTGTCGGGCTGAACACTCAACTCCTTCCAAAGGTACAGAGGGAAAGGACCTGAACTTTCCAGCTAACTCTCCACTTTCCATTTGCAACTCTGCTTGCTTTCATCTCTACAGATGATGCCCCTGTGCCTAGGACCAATGGTGGCTCCATCCATCCACTTTACAACTTCCATTTTACTTGATGCCTTCCCACTTCACCCCCCCCCCCCATTAAACTATAAGCTCCTTGGGAAAAAGGGATTATCTTCTTATTTGTATCCCTAGTGCTTACACAAAGAATAGCACATAGTAGGAGCTTAATACTTATTGTAATATATTGCTGTATTATACTGTAATAAAGAAAAAAAGTTGAAGTTTAATAAATGATTGATTCCCCTCTTTTTTCTTTTAACTATTAACTTTTTCTTTATTATATGACCATGAAAGTTAGGGTTTATGAAAACTAATCAACTGTAGAAGTACCTGGATACATTTCTCAAAGGGAACATATGCATGCTCATGAATCTAAAATTATGATGTTGCATTTGACCATATTTGTCTTGTGGTAATGTCATTTTAATGCCACACTACAAATATATTCTGATAATCTGTCATTTAGTATGATTTCATTTCAGTATTAATGATTCCCTGTTTTATTTAAATTATACTGTTTATTTTCATCAGTTTTCCAAGGAACTGTACCCCCCACCAAATTTGGCCGCCATCCAGACTTTTGGGTTGTCCCTATAATTTACAAGTTGGTTGATTTTCAATTTTATGAATGAAAAAATCAAGAAAATAATTGTCAGATTCTTAATATCCCTCTAATTATTTGATAGAAGCAGATGTTCTATTGTTTTCCTTATTTGAAAGCCCCCATCAAATTTACAGGAGTTAAGACTATATTTTTTCAAAGGTTCCAATAAAATGTGTCACTTGGCAGAAATCAAATAATCATCACCTCAAGTCTTCACTGGTATCATTTTAAAATTCCGACCTTATGGACTTTTGTGACTCTCAACACTGGATCTGAAGGATAAAGGTATCTTTGGGAGAAGCCCTAAGTCCCAAACCAAAACAAACAAACAAGCTCACCATCCTTGTAGGGCACATTGTACAAGGAATGAAACATGCTCTTCTGTCCTCACGTGCTTTCTGACTGACATACAATATAACATTACTATAGAAAGAAAATTATGTCAATTTTTTGAGTATCAAAAAATGCCATCGGGCATTTTAATTTCAATCTAAATCAATAGATCATATCTAGTTATTAAAACATATTAATATTAATATTTTGGCAATTCCAATTCTATTTTCAGAGAACAAATTGAAGCATTTTCCCCTGTAGAAAGGAGTTAATGGGTAAAATGGCATATTAACATAGCATCTATGGCTAGCATTTTGTTCAGTATTTGCTCATAATGTTTATTCATAGAGTTCTCATATCAGAATCAGCAAGGTGACTAAATGAATAGTTGAAGCAAAGCCCATTCAGTTAGTCTTTTTATTCCCAGTGCTTAGCACACAGTAAGAACTGAACAAATGATTGCTGATTAATTAATTTATATATCAGAAATGGGACTTAAATCCATATTCCTAAATCTGAGTCAAGCTCACTGTCAACTACAACATGCTTGATCTATATTATAACATGAATGCTATGGGATAAATACTGTAAAAAAAAATAGCTAGACCAGAGGTTCCCCAATTTATTTGGCCTGCTTTTCCTTTTTCAAAAGAAAAAGTTAGGGGCAGCTAGGTGGCACAGTGAATAGAGTATCAGCCCTGGAGTCAGGAGGATCTGAGTTCAAATTCAGCCTCAGATACTTAACAATTACTATCCATGTGACCTTGGGCAAGTCACTTAACCCCAATTGCCCTGACTTCCCCCCTCCAAAAAGCAAAAGAGAGTTATTCATCACCCCCTGGAAAATTTATTTTCTTTAATCCTTTCACATTTTTTTTTGAAATTCCTATCATTTCAAAAATAACATTTTTTTAAATAATGCATCTTAAATTTAATAACTTACTGTGAATTTGTAGGGTTTTTTTTTAACAATATTTTCTTATCTCCTCTTCCCTCTATATTTCCACTGCCCTCTTATTTTTATTCAACCCCCCACAACTGCACCCAAGGCTAATACCACTCTTCCTGGATCAATCTAGCACTCTTTAGAGGGGAAAGTATCACCTACTTTCGGAACCTCTGTGCTAGACCTTCAGAAATGATAACTGCATAACCACAAGAATTTCTAAAGCATATGAAAAGATTAATAAAAAGATTAATTAATTCATTAATTAATGAAAAGATTAATAAAAGAATTAAAGAAAATATCTTTTAAAATAATCTTAAAAGACAGACAATAAAATTAATTATTTAGAACAAATATTGGGAAATCTTAATAAAATAAAATATTGGGAAATCTTAATAAAACAGCAGATACTGGCAAAGAGAAATATATATATATATAACTAAAATGTGCAGAAAAGGCAAAGCAAATGCAATAACTTTAAAAAAAACCAATACTGGAACAACAATTTATGTTTCTACAAAAGAAAGTGGGGTAAAAAATAAGATATATTCTACCAACTTCTTTGCCTCTTCAAGGAGATACTGTAAGCCACTTTTTGATTTGGAAGCCACTTCTTGTCTCTAGGTTTCATTAAGGGTGAGAATATTGATGCTGATGCTATTCAGATCTTACAAAAATATGTCAATTCTATGGTCACTAGAGAAAGGTCAAATACTTAGTATACTGATAATTAAGTTAATTTTTAAAATGGAAAAACTGTGTGATTCTTGGTGCTCCTAAAATACGTTTCTGTTAGTCTACTCCTGACACTGCTAAAGATGAAAGAGGTCCAATAGTACTAAGGACCATGTTTTGCTCTTTGTTTCACAATAAATGAAGAAAAAAAATTATCACTTCACGGCCAAATTAATGGTGATAAAACTCTCTATGACTTAGCTAATTCTTCTTTAGATGGTTTATCTGTGCATGAAACTAATTTAACCATCAATTACCCTGACATAACCTTGATATTAATCATTTATTGATAACTATTATATGTGGCATAGGCACAGTATTCACTGAAAAGTTAACTTACCTAATAAAATTTAACACTACATAATTTAATCCAATTCAGGAAGGGAAACAACTGCTCCCTTAAGAAATTGTTCTTATTGTCAATAACAGCATTCTCAAAAGAACTTTAACTGGGTAGACAACAGAAAATGATTTATTTAAAATCCACAGTACTCTACTAATTCAAACATAAATACATTATGTTGGTACATTGAAAATTATATTTCCCCTCAAACTTAGAATGATTTTATCATTCTCTGAATGCCTGATAAGTTGGTTTTGTCCTAGTGCGTTAAAACTATTAGGATTTTACAAAGTTGGAAGAATCTCTCATGAGGAAAAGTGCAAGAATCCACTACATTTTGATTGAGAAGATTTTAAGTTTTAATCTCTCCTTTGCCACTTTACTATTCGGGGTGTCCCGAAAGTCTTAGTGCAATGGCTCGCTATTGCTATTGTGTGTGCCTTTAGGAAAATTAAGTAAGGTCTTAGTTTCTTTATCTGTTAAATGAGGCTGTTGGACCAAATTATCTCTAAAGTACTTCTATCAAAGAGAATCTAAATGCTCATTTTATTCAAGTTACCAAGAACAAGTGAATAATCGTACAAGCTACCAAAAGAATAAGTAGAGATAATCTATTAGTAAAGTTTTAAAAAATAGGAGAGATGTAATGGGACCTTACAAAGGCCTATATTGTACCAAGAACTAAATTTACAAATCACAAGCTAGTGAACCTGACATATTCCTGATAAAATACTAGAACATATTATTAAAGGCAGAGGGGGCTGTGTGGTGTAATGGTTAAAGAACTAGCATTAGAACCAGAAAGTTCTGAGTTCAAATCCTGCCTTTGATACTTAATGACTATGTAACACAGGTGCTCTAGGCCACTCTTTAATTCTATAGACTGAAGTAAAGCTACTACCTTACACCAAGAAATAGCGTTTCCTCTCTTAGAAGTTCCCAACACCAGTAAAATCATAACATAGTCTATGAGTCTAGTATACATAGACTCCTTGTATGTCATATTGGGAAGTCCTATGAACATAAATGCTATACGACATAACCAACAACAAAACAGAACTCCCAAGTTTTAAAAAAGAGAAAAATAAACTATAACTTTTTATTTTGCATTAATGGACTTCAGATTCTCTATTTAAATATAGATGAATATTGTAAATTAGCTAGGGATATAAATACTTATATTTGAATATATTATATACTCTTGATTATTTACATAGGCAGCTTAAGGCACTTAAAAAGTATCTGTGAAATTGACACACAACCAAACTTGGTCCTGGGGCATTTTCTTCAATTTAGGGTTGACTTCCATGTGGCAGAGGTAAGGATGATGATTTATTTCCTTAATTCACTGTGATATAAGGACAAGTTTGGCCACAACAAAATGAATGTTGTATTTATTTCAACATGTTGTATGTTGAAATAATGAATGTTGTATTTACTTCACAGTAAAGTTCAGATATCTCTGGGAGATTACATCTAAAATATTACTAGCATTTATACATTAAAACAAATTTTAAAATTCTGAAAACTTTTTTTTCCACACTGGTTATTGTGTTACCTGACATCTGAATGAAAGAAAGGCTATGAGAACGCCATGTATTCGAGGAGTTTGCAGAGGGTAGAAACAAAGGGTAAATGGCTAAGATGGGGTCACTAAAGATAAAATTCATCTACTATACAAGATAAAGATTAAAAAAATCTATTTTTTCAAAGGATTTTTGCAATAGGATTTTCCCTTGCTATTTGCACAATTATATTTTGTAAATCTATACAAAGAAGTATCTTAGGAAAACAAGTAAACAAAAAATTGGGTTATATATTATATTAAATAAATCATTGGTCATTAAAGTTATCAATACTTATAGAAAACTGCTTTCCATATATGTTTCTAAGAGGGTCAAGTTCGCAATAATATCTCTTTTTCTCATGCATAGGAGGCAAATAATTTGTAAGTGGGAAAGTAAAAGGAGGGCCTTTTTCTTTCTGACCATTTAATTACTGACCCTCACAAGAATAAGCAAGCAACCAAGAGAAACGGCTAAGGAAGAATTAACACTATATAGCAAAAGCCTGAATCAAAATGAGAGGCACAGAAGGAAGAAAGATAGGAAGCTATGGCAACCCTTCCAGATTCTATATAAATCTGCTGAAATAGCCAATAGTTTGCTGTCTTCTGGGCTGAGATATTTTTCTCCAGAGAAGATAGAACAGATTTTCTTATACCCTAGATTATATGACTATTGTCAACACACTACCCATCCATACACAGAGTAGAGAGTGCAGTAGCAGTAATGTGGCCATCACTAGTCTATTTCTTTCTTGTCTCCAGTCTCTGTATTCTCTCTAAAGTAGGATTTCTGCCATAATGCTGCACTGATAAGCTAAAATACAGAACTAGAAAAGAATAAAATCAATTCTACCCTTCCATTAATGCAGATAAATGAAAATATACTGATTTACCCAGTTTCTATTTATCCCCTCCCCTGAAATTACCTTTTTATTAATTCTGTATGCAGTTTACAGTTAATTAGTTGTTCACACTGTCCTTCCCTCCCTCATCTTCACCCCAAACTGCAAGCAAACTGAGGGGAGGCAACACTTTGTTTTATATTTATATTCCTGGTGAGTAACCGTACTTTACACAAAGGAGACATTTAACAAACGTCTGTTGATTGAATGACCTTTACATTTAGGAATATACCATCATATTTTAAAATGTGACTCTGCATGTCATTTTTCTTAAAAAACAAAACTAGTCCTATTTTGAAAAGACTTTTTACAATATGAAATGTCTTAATGTAAGAATATATAATAAGAGGAGAAATCTGTCATTAACATTTTGAAATTATATATTGCATACTTTTCCCAAACTTTTTTTTCCAAGCATATTTTAAGAGGTCAGTTCCCTTGGTCATACATTGACTTCAACGATTACGGGTGTCTTTAGACAACTATAGTATATGCTATACAATTAGGATATTACTGTGTACTCTGTTATATATTTTGTAATACAAAATAAAATATATTCCATTAATATATGACAAATATTATAATACATATAATATATTGCTACAATTAATACAATGCTACACAATTAATATAGTCAATCAAAAGAATACACTGAAGATAATTTGACATTCAAATATCATAAAAGAGAATGAGAACCAAGGGCTGAAATGAGGCAAGAGTGCAGAAATACTAGTGAAGATTCACAGATTAATAGGGAACAAGGGAATGGGCAATGTTATTATGTCCTTCTCGCTTGTCAGAAGTCACGCTGGCTATAATTCCAAAGAGTTTTACATTCACTAAAGAAACTGTATTGTCAGGCCTGAATACAGTACCTTCTGAGGTATGGCCAAGTAAAAAGCAGCTCAGACACTCTCCTAGCACAGCTTGGAACCACTGTCTGGATATCATTACAAGACTGTATTTTTCTCTGAAGTATGACCACCTAAGTAGTGTTAGCTATCACCTCAGCTATATCTGCTTTGAAACTGAATATACTTAGGACATCATATGTTTCTCCTATGGATAATACCTCAAAAGGAAACAATCTATTATTCCAATAAATTGACTGCAGAGGACACCAGTATTTGTGAACAAGATTATATCTGTATGTAAATGTGATTGCAGGGATGTCACCAGACCTAGTCTACCCCAAAATATGTCCTTCAATGGCAATGACAGTAATTTCAGAATGAGATAGTGGGAGGATAAGGAATATTAACATGTTATAACATATTAACACTAATAGAATGGATTAATCTCAGTTTATGTGAACTTGGAAAATAAAGGAAAGAAGCCTAGATAACAGCAAACAGTTAAGATTTCATCAAAGTAATACAGGAACTGGGGGAAAAGGTTTGTACCATAGGATGTTGCCTGGATAGGGAAAGTAGGGTATCACAATAAAAACAGAGGGGCACCATAAAGGCAACAGGTACACATGGAAAGACCTCAAAGAGGGGAATGATGTGCCTCAAAGAAAAAATTCAAATAATTTATGATTTTGCCTAGAACTAATCTTAATGGAAGGACACCAGTGAAAGTTCTCTTTTAAAATAATGTCTTTACATTCAGAGAGAAGTGCAAAAGTGCATTTAACAATCTTTTTAGAGAAATAACTTGCCATTCAGACTATTCACAGCATTTTTGATCTCTGTTAGTATTAACAATTGAGGGTTTATATGATAATATATCTTTCAGTGAATACAATTTAAGTCTTGGCCCTTAAATAACTTTCAAAACCTTCTTCTAATATAGAGGAAAATACAGATCTTAAAAGTAATGATATTAAATAAATCTTTGTTTTTCTCTTCCTGACATGTGCTCTGATTGTACTAATCCAACTTCAATGACGAATCAAGTCCCCAGAACATATAGCTTCTATGTCCCCTTAAGGGATGTTTATCTAATGTCATAGCTTATGGGCCCCCACTACTAAGTTTACCTATTTGACAGCTTCTTCTCAACCTCCATTATTGTATCTTCTTCTGGGTGACTTGCACTAGTTATGAGTGACAGAACTATGGCTCTGTCCTGGGCCCACTTCTCTTCTCCTTCTATGCTACATCACTTGATGAGCATATCAGCTCTCATGTTGCTGCTGTTGTTTAGTCGTTTAAGTCATGTCCAATTCTTCATGAACCCACATGGGAATTTTTAGGTTGTGCCATTTACTTCTCCAGCTCATTTTACAGATGAGGAAACAGAGGCAAGCAGCATTAAGTGACTTGCTCAGGGTTTCACAGCTTCTGAGGCTGTATTTGAATTCATGAAGATGAGTTTCCCTGACTCCAGGCCCTGTGCTCTATCCATTGTGCCACCTAGTTGCCTATAGCTTCAATTATTATTTACATACTAATGGTTCCCAAATTTACTTATTCAGTCCTAATTTCTCTGCTAATCTTCATTCTTCTATCTCTACCAATTAGATATCTTGAACTGGATGTCCTGTGGATATTTCCAAAATCAAACTAGCAATCTTTATTTCCAAACCTGCTCCCATCTGCTAAACTCTAGTATTGCTGAGGGCACCTTGATTTTACCTTATATAAGTAAAAATCAAACATGCAAAGTTATTATTTTCTACAGTTGAGGCAATTTTTACTAGTGGCCATAGGCTAGTGTTGGTCAATTAGGCTTAAACCTTCCAAAGTTCTCTCTAGAAGACCAATCTATCATTTTGAAAGAATTCATAATATTTTAGATTATTAGGATTCTAGCTCTCTCAATAATAAAAGATTTTAAGGAGAAGTATCTTGTTGCAAGTTTGCTATATTTAGAATCTATTTTCTATTACTATTTGTAGGTTTTTAGCTATGTGAGTTTTGTTTTCAATTTCTCCTTGAAATGTTCTCATCACAAATGACTTTGAGAACACTGTGACAATGCTAGAAGCAATTTCCATCTCTTTTTTTTGTGAAACATGTTCAAATACTGAAATTTGATCTCATCCATGTGGATGTTTCCTCCAACAACTCAGATCATGACCCCACTCACACCATGCCATCCCTTCACGACTCTCATTTGTATCCTCTCATAAGTTTGCTACAGTTATCACTCTTACTTTTTGTCACAAGAATGTCATCATTTTGTATTTATATTTCTTTGATGATACCCTTTAGTTCTTCTGAGAAGTTTCTCTTTCGTTATGTGTTGTAATCTTCTTGGACACATGGTATACTTCTCCATTCCTCAATTTGAGTTTTATTAAATTTTAACCATCTGAAGACTATAATGTCCTAATACTGATAAAATACTGGTATTAAAAAGACAACCCTTTATTTCAGAGGAAAATTTTGAAATAATTAAAGAAGCTTTGCAATTTCCCACAGGTGATCCAGCCCCTTCTCTTCCTCCTGTTTAATTCTGGACCCAGTTCACTGTCCATTTATATTACTTATCCAAGATAAATGTATTGATCACTGAGCTCTACAAGTCATCCATCTAACTGCATGTCATAGTCTTGGCATCAGGCATTCTTCAATCACTTCAACCACAATAAACACTTCAAACACAATCCTGATGATGGCTATACTAACCTCTCTTAAGAGGTTATGGATTTCAAGCAGGAAGTCATTACATTCCAGACACTTAAGCAATCATCAGAGGCTATCCAAAAAGAGAATCATCTGAGGGACCTCATCATTTATAGGGAATCCCTCTTCAAATTAAACCATCCAGGATCTCTTCCTAGGGAAATAGTGAACAATCCTGCCAAGTATACATCTCTCGATTTTATGCTTTGCCTTTGATTTTAATTACCAGAGGCTCTTGAAACAAGGTTATTTTATTTTTATATCTTTCCAAAAATGCATAATTTTGATGTATGTATAGGAGGCACCTTGTTGGTGGAGGGTTTTCAAAGTAGTATTTTGCGGGACTGAACCAGAAGGTTTACTACAGGTAAAAAACAAAAAGACCAGTGGGATATTGTATTTTTCACATCTCTTGAGTCAATTGTGTGATAATGAAGATGGTATCAAAAGTGAATTATTCCTTATGAAATCCTATTCATTTCCTACAAATACTCTCATGGAAGATATCCCCAAAGAGTATGTATATTATTCTCATAAAAGTTTCATATAGATAAGAAAATAGTACACTGGGGCCTGTTCCTGCCCCAAGCAATTTCTTTGTGGGAGAAGCACCAAACAGATTTAAGACACCCCAATGTATGAAATACTGAACAACAACAACAAAAAATGTTATTATCTAACCTGTCCTTTATACTTATAGTATGCTAACAATAGTGTCAAATGGCCTGCATATTGACTTAGAAAACTGCAAATCAATATAATCTGTTATTATTGTATTTTTATGTATTTCATTAAACATTTCCTAATAAGATTTTAATCTGGCTCCAGAGGAACTCTGGAGTTTTCAGATAACTTATGGTCCCCAGGCTGAGGCTGAAGACTAGTTCAAAAAAAGTTAATGGCTAAACCAGAAAGGCAAGCCTTGAACAAATTCTAGTACAATTGTTCTTTAAATATAATGACTAGGCAGAGGAGTCTTTCTCAGAATCACAGTCAATCTGAAGTGCAGATTGCTATATCTATGATGACAGACCCAATGTGAACCAAGGGATGTATCAGATTCACTGGTCTTTTAACTTATTTTTATGTTCAAAATTCTCCAAGTTAGATCTAGAAACAGCTGAAATAGAGAAAACTTTGCCATCTCACCAATCATTGAACTGGAACCCCTCCCCCACAAGTGAAAGATCATTGCAAATATACTTCAGAGATGGGACTTTTCCTATATATAAAGGTAAAGTTTGGCATTCACCTTTTGAACAGTCAGATTATTATCCCAATCTAGATACAGACTTGAAGGACTACATTATCTCTCTGGTCTCTAGTTTATTGAAAAAGAATATTCTCTAACAATTTAATCTGGACAGGGTTTTCTCCTTTTCCCATTTACAGTGTAGACACTAATTTAGTTTCTAATCACTTATTTGTGGAAAATGTTGCTATAAAATGTAGAAATTGAAATGGGCAGAAGAAATTGATTGTCTCCTTACTTTAAAACCCCTAGAACTCAGAGGAAAAAAACCCTCATTCAAATGGCTGCAGTGAGTGCCTCCAGATCAAGGAAGGAAAGAAACTTAGCCATCATAAGGCTTAACCCATCTGATAATACACACATACACAGACACACACAGAGACATAGACACACACAGATACACACACAGACACACACACACCCTTATATATTATACTTGTGTAACATCACCAGAAAAATTTGACCTTTGTTTACGGGAAAAGTGAAGGTGACATAGTAGATGGAACACAGGGCTGGAAATCTGGAAGACTCATCTTCCTTAATTCAAATTCGACTTCAGACACTCTATAGCTGTGTAACACTGAGCAAGTCTCTTGATCGTGTTTGCCTCAGTTTCCTCATCTGTAAAATGATCTGGAGAAGGAAATGTAAACTACTTCAGTATCTTTCCCAAGAAAACTTCAAATGGGATCAGGAAGAGTCAGACACGACTGAAACAAACTGAACAGTAACAGTAAGATACATTAAAAGATCTCTGAAGTTGCCAAAGACAACATAGTTAACTCCATTTTTCCTGTTCAATTCTGAGCCTGCCTCAATTTCCCAACAATTTCAGTTGGAGATCATATAAATGGCAATGAAGAAGTATATGTTAGGTGTGAGCAGGCTACATCACATCATAAACAGAGAACTGGGCAAGGCCAGTGGGTTGTTATCTTCTGTTCTTGAAGAGGACCAAAATGACATCACTATGTTGGAGTCAAGGTAAAGTGTGTCGAACTGTGGCTGACTGGACCAATATGAGCTCAGAAGGCTCTACCACAGGTCAGGCACAAACAGTTGATATGAACACTTGAAATGGAGATATCCCTAAATTTGTACACCTCGTGTTTCTTTTGAGTTACTTTAATTCTATACTCAGCAGAGTACAGCACCTTCTTTGACGCAGGCACATCATGTTGGGTTGTCCTTTGTCAGTGTTTTCCATGACATGCAATCGATTCCAAAGTTCTTCATAGAGACCTTTAGAGTGTCTATTTATTGCTTCTCCTGACACCCACTTGACTTGTGTGAGCTCTCTGCAAAATAATTCCTTTAGACAAGCATACACTGAAAATTCTAACAACATGGTCAACCCACTGGAGATATGTTCTATGTAGTAGAGTTTTAATGCTTGGCAGTTTAGCTTGAGAAATGACCTCAATATCTAGTACTTTGTCTTGCCAGGTGATCTTTCAGAATCTTCCTAAGACGAGTCAAATGGAAGTGATATAGTTTCCTGGCATAGCGTGGATATACTGTCCAGGTTTCATAGGCACACAGCAATGAAGTAAGCACAATAGCTCTGTAGACCTTCATTTATGTAGACTGCCTAATACCTCTTCTCTCCCACACTTTGCTTTGGAGCCTCCTAAACACAGAGCTAACTCTGGCAATGTGTACATCAACTTCATCATCTTTGTGTACATCCCTGTAAAGGATATTGACAGAGTAAATAAACTTATTCACAGTATTCAAAATTTCTCCATTTGCTATAATCTATGGTTTCACATATGGATGATATAAGGCTGATTAGAGGAAAACCTGAATTTTCTTGATGTTGTTAGGCCAAAATTAGTATAAATAGCAAAGAATTGATCCATACTTTGTTGCATCTCAGCTTCAGAGGGTGCACTGAGTGCACAATCAACTGTGAGCAAAAAAAAAAATCATGCACTAAATTCTCTCTCCACTTTAGTCTTAACTTGTTGCCTTTTCAAATTAGTTTGCCATCACTGCTATAGCTGACCTTGATGACTTTTTCATGATTGTCGAAGGCATCTGACAACATTGCTGAAAACACCATGCTAAAAAGCATGGGAGCAAGCATACAGCATTGCTTCACTCCATTAATGATTGGGAAAGCATGAGAATATCATCCATTATCCAGAACCTGGGAAAGCATGCTGTCATGAAACTGACATGTAATACTGATGAACTTCTCCAGGCAACCAAATTTTAACATAATTTTCCACAAGTCCTCACAACTGAGAATATCAAAGATCACAGTCAGATTGTCTGTAGACCTCTCTTCTGCTTTTGGCATTTCTTCTGGAGATTCTGGGCAGCAAACACCATATGGACCATTCCTTGTTCTTTCTGAGGTCACACTGGATCTTAGATAGATAACCATTTTCCAGATCAGCCTATTAAGGAGGATTCTGTCAAGAATCGTGCTGGCAGTAACTAAGAGAGAGATGCCTCTGTGACTTTTCATAGGACAATATTTCCTTTATCTTTACAGAAATGAACAATGGAGGCATCCTTGAACCGGGAGATGACCTCTTTTTGCCATATAACCTGGAAAATGTCAGTCAGTTTTGTATGAGCAGTGGACCCCCTGCCTTGTAAATCTCAGCTGGAATAGAATCAACACCAGACACTGCCATATGAGAGGAGGCTAATGGCATTCAAAACCTTTTCTTGAGTTGAAAATTCAGCTAGAGAGGGAATGACATCAACTTGAAGCATATGGTCAATGACTTCAACACTGATGATGGTCTGTTGAGAACACTATTGGAGTGTTCAGCTCACTTCTCCAGGATCATGTCCTTACCACTAATCAATGTGATGCTATCAATGCTGAGTAGTTGAGATGTACCATAGACCTTTTGCCCATAAATAGCCTTCAGGGCATCACAAAAATGCTTTGAATTGTTACTATCAACATAAAAATGAATTTCATCTGCTTTCTTACTGAGCCAAGAACCCTGCATCCCTATAGGCTCCACCTGCACTTTATTTTTGATGGAGTTAAACTCTGCCTTCTTAGAGAAAGATAAACTATCCTGCTGGTAAATCCTGTGGAGTTCTTGTTTTTCATTTGGCAGTTTCTGAATTTCCCCGTCATTTTCATCAAACCAATCAATGTTTACAAGTGTTCTGGCCCAGATAAGTAAATGTAGTGTTGTATACCAAATCTCTGAAAGCTGCCCACTCCTTTTCTGTTCCACTGTTGCCAATTATGTGCTTCCTCAACTTTTCCTTCAAGTTAGCAAGTTGGAGTTGTGCTTCCTCAACTTTTCCTTCATGTTAGCAAGTTGGGAAAGCATTTTAACATTGAGTTGTTGACATTAAGTCTTCTGATATTTGTCTTGCCATGGGGATACTGCTTTTGTTGAATGCTAATATTTAACTTGGAGAGAATAAATCTGGTCAAGACAGCATTCTGTGCTACTCAATGCCCCTGTCACTTTCACATCCTGCTTCTTCTCCTTACAAAAATATAATCTACTATGCCATTTTACAGCCAGTGTCTCTGATAAAGGGCTCATTCTCGAATATATAGAGAAGGGAGTCAAATTCACAAGAATACAAGTCATTCCCCAATTGATAAATGGTCCATGGATATAAGTAGGCAGTTTTCAGGTGAAGAAATAAGTTATATATAGAGATATGAAAAAATGTTCCAAATTAAAACAACTCTGAGGTTACCACCTTACACCTATCAGATTGAGTAACATGACAAAACAAAGATAAATGTTGGAGATGATGTGGGAAAATTGGGACACTGGTGCACTATTGATGGAGATGTGAACTGATCGAAACATTCTGGAGAGCAATTTGGAGCTATGGCCAAAGGGCAATGAAACTGTGCAAACCCTTTGATCCAGCAACATAGCTATTTAGGTCTGTATCCAAAGTGGTAATATTTGCTACATGAGTGCATCCACAAAGTTTTATTGTATTTAGGTAAATGGAAGACAGTGTTGGCAAGAAGGTCATGAGATTCAAGTCTTTGATTCAAGTAGTAAGGGAAAAATTGCTGTTGCTGTTTCTACTATTGTTCTTCCGAAGGACTCCCTTCCATGCCTGATAGTTTGTGCCTAAACAGGAGTTAAAGTCACCCAGAATTATAAGCTTGTCTTCTTTTGTCACACCAATGATGAGGGTCTCTAGGTCTTTCTGCCATATTTATCTTTATATATTTCTACCTGCGTTTCACTACTAATATGAGGGCAGACACTTGATGAATATTTGTTGTTTGAGTTGAAAACTGTAACAGTAAAACAATCTCAAGATTGAATATGAACACGAGCTTAAGTATTGTTTTATCTGAATCTTTGATCCAATAATTTATTTTGTAACATTCTTAAGAACATAAAATTATACAAATAAAAAGTTTTAAGATCATTTAAAAGGAAGTTAAGAATTCACTAAATATGTCAGTAAAAAGGCTTTAATGGAGTAGTATGCAGAACAGAATCAAATAACCAATAAATCTTTATGGAAAAATAAAGAAAGCATATTGAACAAAGTATCCCTACTAATTTATTCAACAAATATTTATTGAAGTCCTACTAAATGTCTAAAACTCTGAGAACAGTATTTTGTATCTTTTATTTATTCGGGTCACCCTGTGAGACACACAAGGACTATATTATGATAATAATTTTAGAGATAAAAAAGAAATACTGGGAAGTTTAGCTCTAAAATCACACAGCTAAAGAGTAACAAATCAAGGACTTGAATACAGTCTCATAATTCTTATTTGCATGAAAATATATACTGTTATATAGCGAAGAGGTGAGTTGGACAAGTGACCATTTTTCAAATGTTGTAAATATCCTAAATTTTAAAATCTTATATGCAGATAGTGTATAAAATAGTTTGCTTACAAATGTTTTCTTAAAACTAGACATTTGGCATACATATCAGCTATAGAAGGGATGATATGTAAAAGCAACAGACACTTAGTATTTGCTACTTAGTTTAATCTTTAAGACCTGTATTAATATAGCATCCCATATGAATATAAAAGATTATATCACCAAGCCCTTTCAAACTTTCTTGAACAAATATATGATTCTTTTTAAAAAATTGTCTGTCTTTATTTTTTGGTAAACAATATTTAATTTTTCCCAATTACATGTAAAGATAGTGTTCAAAGTTCATTTTTTTTAAGATTTTGAGTTCCAAATTTTTTCTCCTCCCCGCCTTGCATGTTCCCTCCCTAAAATGACAAGCAATGTGATATAGGTCAGACACGTGACATCATGCAAACATATTTCCACCTTAGTCACACTGTGAAATAAGGAACAGAACAAAAAGGAAAAGGCACAAAAAAAAAAGTGAAAATAATATGCTTTGATCTGTATTCAGACTCCATCATTATTACGCTGGATATGAATAGCATTTTCTATCATGAGTCTTTTGGAATTATCTTGGATCATTGTACTGCTGAGAAAAACTAAGTCTATCATGGTTGCTATAATTTTCTCTTGGTTCATAATTTTCTCTTGGTTCTACTCATTTCACTCAGCATCAGCTCATGCAAGTCTTTTCAGATTTTTCTTAAATCCACCTGGTCTTCATTTCTTATAGAAAAACAGAATTCCATTACATTCATATACCAAAACTTATTCAACCTTCCCCAGTTGATGGCTATTCCCTCAATTTCCAATTCTTTGCCACCACAAAAAGAACTTCTATAAATCATTTTGTACATGCAGGTCCTTTCCCCTTTTTATGCTCTTTCAGAGACAGACCTAATAGCTGTATTGCTGGATCAAAGGGTATGCATAGTTCCACTGCCCTTTGGCCATAGCTCCAATTGCTCTCCAGAATGTTTGGATCAGTTTCCAACTCCACCAACAGTCCACAAGTGTCCCAATTTTCCCACATCTTCTCCAACATTTATTATTTTCCTGTTTTGTCACGTTACCCAATCCGACAGGTATGAGGAGGTACCTCAGAGATTTTTAAATTTTCCTTTCTCTGAACAATAATGATTTGGAACATTTTTCATATCTCTATAGATAATTTTTATTTCTTCATCTGAAAAGTGCCTGTTCATATTCATGGGTCATTTATCAAATGGGGAATTACTTGTATTCTTGTAAATTTGACTCCATTTTCCCCATTTGAGAATGAGGACTTTATCAAAATCACTGGCTGCAAAAATTGTTTCCCAGCTTTCTGCTTCCCTTCTAAATCTTGATTGCAGTAGATGTGCACAACATCTTTTCAACTAAATGTCATCAAAATTATTTTTTTTTATTTCATAATGTTCTCTAACTCTTACTTTGTTCATAAATCCTTCTCTTCTCCATGGACCATACAGGTAACTATTCCTTGATCTCTTAGTTTGCTTATAATATCAGTCGTTATATCTAAATTATGTACCTATTTTGACCTTACATTGGTATATGGTGTGAGATATTGATCTATGCCTAGTTTCTGTTAAACTATTTTCCAGTTTCCCCCAGCAGTTTTTGTCAAATAGTGAGTTCTTAGCCTAAAAGCTGGAGTCTTGAGGTTTATCAAAGAATAGACTACTATAGTTATTTATTGCTATGTCTTGTGTTACTGTTTCTTTAAATATTTTATTCCCTCTCCTCTAAATCTGGGCAATTTATATTTTTGTAAATGCTCATCCATTTCGCTTCGATTGTCAGATTTATTGACTTAGAGATGGGTAAAATAGCTCCAAATCACTGTTATAATTTCCTATTCAGTGGTGATAAATTAATCCTTTTCATTTTTGATACTGGTGATCAGGTTTTCTTTTTTTTTAATCAAATTAACCAAAAGTTTATCTATTTTTTTGTTTTTTTTTTTCATAAAATCACCTTATAATTTTATTTATTAGTTCAAAAGTTTTCTTTCAATTTTATTAATCTATCCTTTGATTTTCAGAATTTCTAATTGGTAAATGAGGTTTTTAATTTGTTCTTTTTCTAGCATTTTAAATTGCATTCCCAATTCATTTATCTACTCTCCCTATTTTATTCATGTAAGCATTTAGAGATAAAAATTTCCCCTAAGCATTGCGCTGACTGCATCCTATAAATTTTGGTATGTTGTCTCATTATTTTCATTTTCTTTGATGAAATTACTGATTACTTCTATTATTAGTAGTTTGACACTCATTCTTTAAGAATAAATTATTTAGTTTCCAATTAATTTTTAAGCTATCTTTCTATGGCCCTTTATTACATATAATTCTTACTGCATCATTATCTGAAAAGGATGCATTTCATATTTCTGCCTTTCTGCATTTGATTCTGAGGTTTTTATGCCCAAATACATGGTCAGTTTTTGTGCATATGTCATATACCCCTGAGAAAAAAAAATATTCCCTTGTATCCTTATTCAACTTTCTCCAGAGATCTATCACATCTAATTTTTCTAAAATTCTATTCACTCCCTTAATATCTTTCTTATTTATTGTGTGGTTACATTTATCTAGTCCTGAGGAGAGACTGAAGTTCCCCACTAGTATAATTTTGCTACCTATTTCTTCCTTTAATCCACTTAACTTTTCCTTTAGGAATTTAGATGCTATACTACTTACTGCATATGTTCAGTATTGATAATATTCACTTCCTATTTTACCTTTTAACAAGAGGTCATTTCCTTCCTACTCTCTTTTAATTAGATCTATTTTTGCTTTTGCTTTGTCTGAGATCAGGATTGCTATCCCCGCTTTTTTTTTCTAAACTTTAGCTGAAATATTATATATTCTGCTCCAGACTCTTACCTCTCTGCTTCAAATGTGTTTCTTGTAAACAACATATTGGAGAATTCTGGTTTTTAATCCACTCTGCTACCTGCTCCCATTTTATGGGAGAATTCATCCCATTCAAATTCACAGTTATTACGAACTGTGTTATCTCCCTCCATCCTATTTTTCTCCCTTTTTATACTTTTCTCTATACCATCACCTTGTCCCTCCTCACAAATGTTTTGCTTCTGACAACCACCTTCCTCAATCTTCCCTCCCTTCTATTATGCCTCCCCTCCCTTTTCTTTCTCCTCATACTTCCCTATACAGTAAGACATATTTCTCTACCCAAGTGAATATATAAGTTATTCCCTCTCCGAGCCAAATCTAGTAAGATTAAGGTTCAAACAATGCTCACTCACACTCTTGTTTCCCTCTATTTTAATAGGTCTTTCAAGCTTCTTCATTTGATATAATTTATTCCATTCTGCCTCTCCCCTTCCTCTTCTCCAAAACACAATCTTATTTTTCTTAAAATTTTTGTTATCACATCAAAGTCAACTTATACCCACACCCTTTAAGTATACCCCTTCTAACTGCCCTAATAGAGATACAGTTCTTAAGAGTTCCAAGTATCATCTTCCCATGTAGGGATATAAACAGTTTAACCTTATTGAATACCATGAGAATTTTTTTCCTGTTTACCTTTTTATGTTTCTCTTGAGTCTTATATTTGAAGATAAAATTTTCTACTCAGTTCTGTTTTTTTCATCAGGAAGTCCCCTATTACATTGGATATCCACCTTTCCCCTGAAAGATTATGCTCAATTTTCCTGGGTAATTGATTCTTCGTTGTAATCCAAGTTCTTTTGCCTTGCAGAATATCATATTTCAAACCCTAATACTTTAATGTTATCCTGTGTAATCCTGATTATGACTCCTTGATATTTGAATTGTTTCTTTCTGGATGCTTGCAGAATTTTCTCCCTGACCTGCCAGTTCTAGAATTTGGCTACAATATTCCTTGGAGTTTTCATTTTGGAATCTTTTTAGGAGGTGATCAGTAGATTCTTTCAATCACTATTTTACCACCTTGGTTATAGAAAATCAGGGTAGTTTTCCTTGACAATTTCTTGAAAAATAAATCTTTTGTTCAGGATCTTTTTTATCATGGCTTTCAGGTAGTCCAATAATTCTTTTTTTTCCCAATAATTCTTAAATTATTTTTCCTAGATCTATTTTCCAGGTCAGCTGTTTTCCAACAAGCTATTTTACATTTTCTTCTTTTTTTCCTTCTTTTGATTTTGTTTGACTGATCCTTAATGTCTCAGAGTCATCAGCTTCCACTTTCCCAATACTAAAATTTAAGGAATTATTTTCTTCAGTTAGTTTTTGTAACTTCTTTTCCATTTGGCCAATTCTACTTTTAAGGGAGTTGTTCTTGTTAATAAATTGTCATGATTCCTTTTCCAAGTTATCGGCTTTTTCATAATTCCCTTGCATAACTTTCATTTCTCTTCTCAATTTTTTCTACCTCTCTTGATTTTGAAAATCATTTTTGAGCTCTTCTAAAAGGACTTTTTGAGCATGTGATCACTTAAAATTCCCATTTGAGGTTTCATATGTAGGCATTTCGATATTGTTGTCCTCTAAGTTTGTATTTTGATCTTCCCTGTTGCCATAGGAGCTTTCTTTGGTAAGGGCTCTTTTTGTTTTTTGTTCATTATTTAAAGTTGAGCTCTGCTACTGGGGCAGAGGTGACACAGTCCCAAGCTTCATGCACTGGGGGTCAGGACCTGCACAAGGCCTCTATGGCTGGCACTTGCTCGCTGGCCTAATGGAACCTGTTGTATCCTGGGTTCTGGGGTTAGCATTTTGCCTTCTATGCAGGGGTTAAAGGCCTCACAGTTGACCTGCTGTGCTAGAATCTCAGGGCCTTGGTTGCTGATCTGTGTTGTGGCTAAGAACCTCCTGCTAGCTTGCCTGGACACTGCCTACACTGGGCTGCCCTTTTACCCAAGTGAGACCTTTCCTGAAGTCCTTCTAAGTTATCTTAGGTTGGAAAATTGTTTACTCTGTCTTTCTGTGGATTCTGTCACTCCATAATTCTTATAGAGACTTGATTTAACACTGTTTCTGAGGGAAACAGGAGAGAGCTCAGGCAACTTTCTAGCTTTTCTCCACCATCTCGGCTCCACCTGTGCCAAGATGATTCTTAAACTTTTCTGCATAACTTTATTCTCAGATATCTGTTTCCACTCAAACTGAAAACTATTAACTCTGCTTTCTTAAGAGAAATATAAATACTTCAAGGAATTAACAAACATGCAATATTTTAAATATAATTTACTATAACAGAAAGTAGCAGCATTTCCTGTGAAATTTAGCATAGATAGTCAAGAGTGTGAGCCTAAGGAAATTGAAAACTGCTCTGGATTATTTAACTGTCTCAGGTATATATTTATTAAAGGAAATGGACTGTGAATTCTCTGGAATACAGAACTCCCAGGTGAGAAAACTCCTTGACCAATTAAATTTAGGCCTTTCTCTGAAACTTAACAGAGTTACATAGATCACTGAAAGGTTGTGACTTGATAGGTTACCCAGGCAGTATATGTTAAAAGCTAGCCTGGCTTCAAGGCCACCTCTTTATCCATTCTACTACATATCTCTCTGTATACATTATTTTTCTCATTTTGCCTCTTGGAAGAACAAACCAAACACCACCCAGAAATAATGCTTAGTGGCTGGGAATATTTGAAGGTTCAGCACATACTTTGTGGTTCTGTGACCCTGATGAAAATAGTAACCTTCCCTTTAATTTTTAGGATGGTAGATATTAATTTGTACTTATTGGCAAGTAAAGTGAAGTCTATTTTCTACACAGTTAGTAAGCTTTCATACTTAATCTGCTCCCAAAGAAATCTGCCTAAGTTGCAGGCCCTGGGACAACAATTTTAATTTTATGGTTATAACAGAAAACAAGGGAATTGAAAAAGCTTCTTTGGAGTTCAATCACTGAAAGGAAAGATTCAATTACTTTAAAAAAGGTCTTTGAATACACAAAATAGATGTAAAGAAAATGAGAAGCAGATTTGGGGTCATTATTAGCTGTAATCCCATATGGCACTTACCCCTTGGCTTCTGATATTATTCATCTAGACAAAATATGAGCTGCAAACCAGTAGAAAAAATGGTGAGCTAACTACAGTGAGTGAAATGTAAACTGACCCTTAATTATTCATTAACAGCAATTTAGTATACTGGAGCTTGGTTATAATGCTGTCCTCAGGGTCTATGTCATGGAACCCCCTTAAATATGAAAACACTACTTATAACAAGGTCTTTTTGGTACTTCATTTACTCAAGCCTCCTTGGACTGAGGCCAAGACTAACCATTTTAATTTTGAATTCTATTTCATAGTAAATATTATTCTGTCAGTGTTCAACTGTTTTTTTAAGTGTTAATGTTATCATGGTCAATCTACTCAAAACTAACTTTTTCAATTAATTTGTGCCTTACAATATTCCCAATAATTATCTTATTACAAAAAATTATAGTTAAGTAGAAAAAGTTAAAACAAAGGTAATTATTAAGTAATTTAGTTCAATAAGTATTTAACACCACCTTAACATATCCAAGAAAAATTTAATAATTCTAAGGTATCTTAGTGGTCATTTAGTCTAACCTCTATTTGAGCAACAATAACAACAATAAACCTTTTACAATATTCCTAACAAATGTAACAGTGTCCACTTGCACAAGCCCATTAACTCCTTAGGCAATTATTTTCCACTTTTGGACAATTCCATTTTTTCTTTATATCAAGCTACAATTTGCCTCTCTGCAACTCCCACCTATTTATCCCCATTATATTTCTAAGGCCAAGCAGGAAAAAAAAATCTAATCTTACTTTCACATGACATTTAAATAGTTTACTAAGCATATGTTTTGCATTAGAACAACATGAACAGCCCATCAGAGTTGTACTTAGAATATCAGAGGGGCTTAGAATACTTGTGTAACCACCCTGGAACCCTAGAACCCTGGGAATGGTAGAAGCCATTCAGTCCTTGGTACATGATAGACACTTAATTTATGCTTATTGACTGACTGATTGTACCTGAGGATTCAACCTGCTACTATGGGTACGAATTGGGGAAGTAAACCCAGAGAGAGAACAAAACATCTGATACAAATATTGTATCTACTTACTTAGCTAATACACACAGATACAGACAAAGACAAAGAAACAGACAAGCACGCACACACACACACACACACACACACACACACACATTTATCAAGGAATCAGTCTCTTCTATTCCTATATTCCACTCTTTATCCCTTTCTTTGGTCTTCAAACAATTGTTGCCAGTAAATCTTGGCAGCATATGGAGTTATAGATTTAGTGTTCACATGAGATTTCAGCGGTTATCTAGTTCAACCCTTTAATTTTACAAATGAGGAAGCTGAGGCCTACAGAGGAGAATTAACTTTTCCAAAGTCATATAGATTATAAGTGGCAATCAGGATTTGAACTCAGTTCCTCTGATGTCCCTCTCTTGCAGAAGTCCCATAGAAACAAAAGGACAAATTATAATGAGAAATCAACCATCTCAGATTATTTCATCCTTTATACCATGGCAAGTTTTTTCATAAACCAAATAAAATAATTTTATTCAATTCTATTATGCAGAATAGTTAACACAGCTTCACATCAATTCTTTGAACAAATAAAATAAGATGAAATAAAATATTTTAAAATAAAGACAAGCTCTTTTTCTGCATCCTCTTAAAATTCCCCCTACTCCTAGGAAACTAAGCCATAATACTAAGAAAAATTATAAGGTCATCATCATCAAAGCAATTTGATATTGGATAAGAAACAGAGGTTAATCAGTGAAACAACTTAATTACACAACCTGCAAATGTAGACAAGCACAGTAACCTGAGAACAATTTATGTAATAACAACAACATGATTTAAAAAAAAAAAAACTCTTAAAGATTTAGGAACTCTGATCAACATAATGACCAACTACAAATGCAAAGGACTCCTGAGGAAACATACTATCCAGCTCCAGATAGAATACCAACATACTCAGAGTGAAGATTGAAACATATTTTATCTTTTTCTTTTGTTTTCTGTTCTTTCCTCTTTTTTTGGACTTGATTAATGTGGGAATGTATTTTCTTGGTCTATACATATTTATACCAGCCTTGTTTTTCATGTAGTTGTAAAGATTACAGGCATATTTTACCACACCTTGCCCTATCACACGATGGAGTCATGTGGAGTCAATCATATTTTTAGTCCACTAAGCCACCCAGATCTTTTTCAAACTTCTATCTGCCTATCCATACCTCCTTCGTTTTATTCTTGTGAAGTTGATGTTTTTGAACTCTTGTAAGACTTTATATTTATTCTTATTAAATTGCACTGTATTGAAGCATGTTCTGTGTTCTATGTCTGGTAAGATGAATGAAGAAATGAATGAAGATCTAAGTACCTTCTATTGATTATATCATAACAAGCACTCTACCAAGAATTGGGAATGCAAATACAAAAGCAATGTGGCCCCTACTCTCAAAGAACTTACATTCCAATGAATGAGAAATAGGTAGATGGGGGAGTGGTGGTGGTGACTTTGGTTTGAAAGTTACAGGGATAAATAGAGCTAGAGGGGAGGAGGAGATTGATATGCCCTTTCTTATAGCAATGGTGGGATTGAGTTATTATTCCAAGACTAGAATTGGAGCGGGGAGAGGGCTAGAAGATCCGTGAACCATTCAAATAGTTTAAAGGCAGCTACTTTGTCTCTCCAATTTTCTCTTTTCAAAGATACAGTAGATCTTTCTCTTTAAAAAAAAGCTGTATGCATTTTTTTAACAACACAATTACATTTTGGTATGCTCTCTCTACTAAAAAACTTTCTCCCTTATTAAAATTTTAAAAAGTCAAGCAAAGCAGACCAACGTGTCTTCCACTTTGATGTTCTTGGTTCTATCCCTACTGCCTATTCCCTAAGATGATCAATGAGTGTTTCAACATTACTTAATCTGAATTCAGCTTTCCTGTTTTCATTTACATTACTATAGTTATTATGGATATTGTTCTTGTGATTTTTCATTTTTCATTGAGTCATATAGCTTTTTCCAAATACAAATTTGGAAAATTTATACAAATTCCTTACATTTGTCTACATCTTACATGTGTCTTCCTTACATTTGTATCACGGCATTTCTTTATACTCACATACCACGATTTATCAAAACATCACTTAACCCTTTTGTTTCAATTTTAATTATTATTTACTTAGTTAATTTTGCTACCATTTCCCAAGATTTTCCCAAAAGTTCATCTTCTGAGTCAATTCAATGGGTATGAAGACCTTAGCTCTTTTTTATTTTGCATGGGTTTGCATGCATTTCTTTGCATGATTTGGAACGTATTTTCTCGTGGTTGCTAATAGTTGTACTTCTTATTTGATACATGATATAAGATGCTCCCTTCTGCCAAACTGCTTTCTAGTTTTCTAAGCAGTTCCTCTTGAATAAATGATATCCCTTATCCCAATATTTTCTCTTCTAGAGTTCATTAAACATTTGTGTACTGCTTGTTTACTACTATATTTTGCTCATCTAGACTGTTCCACTAATATATGTTGCAATATTAGAACCAGTACAAGATAATTTTGATGAAGATTTCATAGAATATTGAAATCAGATAATGCTAAATGTCCACTTGTTGCATTATTTTTCTATAGTTGTGTTTATAAATGTGTGCATGTTCCTGAATTTATCTTAATTTAAATCCCATGTATTTTAAAATTATTTTGAATAAAATTTCTCAGTTTCTCCTGGGTTTTGTTAGATAAATAAATATATATGTATATATATATATATAAAAAGGCTAATGATTTTATGAGGTTATTTTATATCCTGCTACCTCACTGAAGCTGTTATTTCTTTTTTTTTTTGTTCCTGAATCTCTGCTGTACTATCGATATATAGGGACAGGGGCATCCTCATTGTGCTATTTTCTGCTTATTGTTCAATAGGCAGAATTTTTGAAGTTGTAACAAAATAGTAACTAAAGCAATTAGCCTCTTGGCTAATATTTTTGCATGTTATTTATATTTAAATTGGTCTGTAAGTTTCCTACTTTATTGTTTTCTACTTTGGGTATCAAGGCTATATTTATATAATTGGAAAGAATTTAGAAATGTTTCTTCTTCCTCTATTTTGTAAACATATTGTGTAGCAGAGAGATTAATGTTCTTTAAATTAAAATTCACTTAAAACCCTATATGGATCTGGTTCCCCCCTTTCCCCACCCAAGCTCATTTACACTGTGTTCACTTTTATTTCCTGAGACTGAGTTGTACAGATTTCTGATTTTCATGTTAGGCAAATTGGGCTATTTTAATGTTTGCTAATATTCATCCATTATTTTTGCAAATTTAGTATTGTTTTCATATAAATATAATTGAACATAACTATTTCTAAAAACTTTAATGACTTTTATTTTGATTTGTTGTGATTTTTCCTTTCTTGGGATTGTTTTGTTTGGGGGAGGAGGGAGTTAGTTGGTAACTTAAGTTTTACTTTCTCTTTTTTGGTAAAATTGGCCAATAGGTTGTCCATTTTATTGTTGCATTTTTTTCTTCAAAAAAATCAGTTCATAATTTTATAAACTGAGTAGCCATTTTCTTTTTAATTTCAAGAAAGGTTTACTTTTCTTTTCAGGACTTCTATTTTTTACTTGTTTGGGAATTACAAGGTGTAATGGCAAGCAAAGAAGTAGTTAACACCTTGTTTCAGCTATTTAACACCTTGTTCAAGTTTCTTTTAAGTCTTGCCCATAATTATATCAAGTCTTTGTCAAGAAACAGAACTTGTGAAGCGGTAATAGTAATGAAATTTGAAGATTCGTTGTATTGGAAAGCTAAAAGGTACTTCACATGTAGTTTCAAATTAAGGTCTGTTAAAGAAACAGAAGGTATGAACCCCTGTTGTTGATGGAACAGGCAGATGCTGAACAGGGAGGAATTATACTGTATATAAGGAAGAGCACAAGCTTTGGAAGTCAGAACTTCTTGGGACAAGTATCTCAAGGCTGGGCTGCTGCTGCTGGACTGGAACTTCCATGGAGAATGTGATTTTGATTTTGAGTATGGGAGAATGTGATTTTGAGAAAAAAGCTGCTGAAAACTTCTGAGGGCCAGCTGGAGCCACTGAGGATTTCTGAGGGCCAGCTGAAGCTGCCAGAGGAAGCATGACTGTGGTATCAGTACTTTGTCTGTCTGTGGCTCTGTTTTTTCTTCCCAGGAACAGAAGATGTGAAGGACTTGAGGTGGATTAGATACTGTGAGCTTCAACATGGAGCAGGAACTGCATGGAGAGCTGTTGGCCTTGGAACTCAGGTGGCAATTGGTTAGATTTGGGTGGGAACTGGGATGATGGAATCAGTAAGGGTTATGGGATTTAAAGATCTTCCATACCCCTCTAAACTTGCTGATGTAGCAGGAAGGGGTGGGGAAAGAGGAAGTGGAAGCCAAGCTAGAGCATGTGAGGTGACTGGAGGTGTGGTGGTGGCGGCGGCAGCGGTGGCAGCAGCAGCAGCAGCAGCAGCAGCAGCGGTGGTGGTGGTGGGAGGGTGAACTCCTGTTTTTGAGCCAGCCAGAATTTCTGCTAAGGACTCCTGCTGAGGGCTGCCAGGTATGGGAATTGTGTGGGGCTGGAGCTGCTGGAGTAAGCTTTGTGTATGCTGATAGCAGTTGCTGTGAGTGGAGAAAGGAGGATCTTTGCCTGAGGTAGCCTGTTCTGTTTTGAAGAAACATTTGAGAATGTTGGTATTTACTATATTAATTACATGTGCCAACTTCATAACTGCTATAATGGCTTTGACTTTCTGGTTTGGGGACTGTTTTCTAGTATTTGAATAAATGTTCTAGCTTTATTCCCCATGTAGAGGGCCTGGTATATTTTGTGATTAATAACCATATCAGCATATTTATAATTACCATAGGCATTGTGACTACTGCATTGTTGATACAACTGCCAAGAAAGAGAGCTGGTGCATATAGATCCCATCTGTATGTGCAGAGATGTTAGTATTAGAGGACAGAGGTGGGTGAATGGAGAATAATATCAAAACTCACTCCTTCTTAGTGTCCCTGGATCAGCTCCATTATCAAATTAGCACCTAATCAGCAGAAATCATTAGGCAAAATAGGACACTAAGTTTACCCTCAATCCCATGAAATATCCCAGTGTCACTGGCCTACCTCAATCCCAACTGAAGGTCCCATTCCTGATATTTATTAAAGTTTTGTCTAGGGGAACTTCACAGCATGAATGCCCTTCCAATAATATAGTACCCAGAACTGAACACAATTGTTCAAACCAAATAGCTGTAAATTCCCCTATTCCAGACACTGATACATTTCTTATTTCAGCCTAAGACTGCACAAATTATTTTGGTTATCATGTCACACTGCTGACTCATATTGACCCTCAGTTCCATAAAATCCACATAAATTAGCTAAGCAAGGTTCTCTAATCCTGTATTTCTCAAATCAATAAACTAATCCAAAATATAAAAATGTTTACTTGTCCTGATTATATTCTATGAAATTCATCTAATATAGTCTCTCTCTATACATATTTCTGTGATCTGAGTACATGGTCCTTTCAAAGGTACCATATGTTTCTGGCCTTAGTGTCTTTGCTTATGCTATTCCCTTTGCATAGAATCTCTTTACCCCTCTTTATCTGTTTCACACCAAACCTTTAAAGCCCAACTCAAAAGGTTATTTTTTCTAATCTAATTTAGTTAGTAACTACCTTTAAGAACCATCTGTTTTATAACTCTCCAATGCAATTATCATGTAATGTCTATTATCATAATTACCTGTTTCAATTTTATACATTAGAGTGTGAACTCCATGAGAGTAGGGACCACATCTTACAAAGTAGTGATACTTTTTCCTAGTACCTAAAACAATGCTTTCCCCAAAGTTGAACTTTGGGGAAAGTTGAACAAATAAATGTTGACTGAATGAATGAATGAATGTGAATGCAGGCATAAATGACGGTATAAGATCAATATAAGATTAATATGTTACAACTGCCTGTACTAAAATCTTCTCCAAACTAAAGCATTCCTGATTTTTCAACTGATAAATCTTTTTAGGATATAGAAAAATGTACAAAGTTTTATATTTTATAGGTTTCAGACCAGGTATGACCACACCATAAATTCTACAGCATACTTTGTATCTTCAAAGATGATTCTAAATTCAATCTGTTTATAATTGATTAGATTTCTCCAATGGAGCTGTGA
The DNA here is from genome assembly GCA_011680675.1 of Gymnobelideus leadbeateri. Lineage (NCBI taxonomy): Eukaryota > Metazoa > Chordata > Mammalia > Diprotodontia > Petauridae > Gymnobelideus > Gymnobelideus leadbeateri. The sequence continues at coordinate 80,113 of WOXC01009737.1, forward strand.
TATTATCAATGTGGTTATATCTTTTTATCAGTGTAAATAACAACTCATTTATCCCTGACCCATCCTGTACATTTTATTCATGAAATCAGATAAGTTTGCCATCACAGGTAGCAAACTAAATTTCTGGGTACCTTTCTTGGTTTTTCCTGATATCCCATAAGGGTATCAATGGAACAATGGGTTATCCATCAGTTATTTCTGTGAACAAGAGTAACAGATTTGAATATATAGTTAAAAGAAATAAAATATTTAATGAATACACATTTTATTACTATGTGGTAATTAACTCAAACTATTTTCCTATTTACAAAAATAATTATGTAGACCCTAGCAGTCTGCAAAATTTATTTATATATATTTTCCACCTTAAAAATGTGAACTACTTTTTATGATAAATGATATTTCCCTTTTATATGGTTATGAGAAAAATATTATTTGGCCTCCTAAATTACTTGATTATTATTTTAAAGTTTGACGTTCTGATTTTTGATATTTGTTGCAGATTTTTCAAGGAACTTATTAAATACAGACAAAATAAAATTGGAAATGTATATAACTTATTCAGTACACTTACATAAAAATAGGATGGTTAGTTACAAAACAATTCTATTTACAAATATACTTCTAGGATATTAGAAGCAACAAATCAATTGGATCTTTAGCATGAAAAAATGAATTAATGAATTTTGTTGGTACAAATAAAAGTAAAATAAATATATTACTCCTTCCTTTATAATATATATGTATGTATATAAACATATATAGGATTTGAATATATGAATTGGCTTATAAAAGGATATGACTGTCAAATTTTTAAATGACTCAAAGCTATTACTCTGTACAATAGCTAATATCAGGATAACTAAGAGTAGCAATGACAGAATCAGAATTCTAAGCATTTCTGCCTTGTCTATAAGGAATCGTGTCAAGCTGAAGCTAATGCAACCCTACTGTTTTCCCAAAACAATACTCATAGAATCATAGATTTTTAGAGCTGTAAGGGACATCAGTAGCCATCTAATTCAACTCATAAAAGAAAATGAAGTCCTACTATTACAAACCCCAAAAGAGGGAAGTAAGATCTCCACTGAGGGGGAAAACCTCTAATGCCTGAAGCCAGTCATTACACTTTTGGGTAGCTCTAAAATTTAGGATTTTTTAATCACATGAAAGCTTAAGTTTGCCTCTTTGAAAATTCTATCCATTTTTCCCAGCTCTAGCTCTAGCCAAACAAAATGATTTTAATTCCTCCTTCAAACACCAGTCCCTTAAATACATGAAGGTGGCTATGCCTCTACTGAATCTTCTTTTCTCAGGCATAAACATCTTGAGTTCCTTCAAATGATCTCCATATTTGAAATGTGTTTTGTATGACTTCACCTATATAATCAATATTTCAAAGCGGGGTGGGGGGAGGAGACAATGTTCTATCACCCAAATACAACACAAGAAGAGATTCATTCACTTGTCTCCCAGCCCCCATGCCCTAGCACCTAATTCCTTCAACAGAGTAAGAGATTAATAAATGTTTGTTGATTTGATTTAAATAAGTTCAAATTGAGGTACAACAAGTATCCAAATGAAGGTATTTGGAATAATGGGACTGGATCTCTAGGGAAATTCTGGGAATAGAGATAAAGATATTGTAATTGTCTATACTAAAGTCATGAGAATAAAAAAGATCACTAGGAGAAAGACTGCCAAAGAGGGAGCAAGAAGGACCGAGGAGGAGCTGGCTAAGAATACAAGGTTGAAGGATGCTCATGTTTAAGAGGACAGAGATGAATGGAAATCCAGCAAGGAAGATGAAAAAAAAAAAAGACGATCAGAGAAGGAGGAAGGAAATCAGTGTTCAGTGTCATTGAACCTAAGGTAAGAAGGCATCAAAAAGGAAGTGACGGTCTAGCAGGGGTGGAGAACCTTTGGTGTCAAAGCCCCACGTGGCTCTCAGTCCTCAAGTCCAGCCCTTTAACTTAATTCAAACTTCACAGAACAAATACCCTTAATAAAAAGAATTGTTCTGTAAAATTTGGACTCAGTCAAAAGGCCACAAAAAAGGATCTAGAACACCATTGTGGCCTCCAAGCCATAGGTTCCCCACCCCTAGTACTATATTGAGTGAAAAGAAGGATAAAAACATAAAAAGGATTAGGTGTAATAAAATCACTAGTCATATGATATGGATTTAAGCCAGATTATAAAGAACTGTTTTTATTAAGTCATCTTTAAATATCATGAGAAATATATGTAGTATTTGATCCAATCTGGTACCTCAACACAACTGTCCTCTTTTCAGAGTTACAAGGAAATGCAAAGGAAAATCTTGAAATCCAGCATAAAGAGGTCAGATCCGAGAGGAGATTAAGATTCACTAAAGCTTTGTAAACTACAATTAAATAACATCATTACATTTTAAACAACTTCATAATTCCACAAATTTTATCTTAAGTTTTACCCTAATCCTCATTCTCCATCCTTGTTACAGAGTATAAAATAGTGATCTAAAGGCTGAAGAGAAGAGGGATAAATTAAAAATGAAATAATCCATTCAGACAACAGTAACCCATTGCCTTATATGTACAATACACTGTCTTAAGCACTAGGGAAACAAAAAACCATTAAGAGAAAACCCCTGTTCTATAGGAGTTTTAAAATCTAGTATGGGAGATCACGCACACATGCATATACACATGCACAATTTTGGCATAAACTGGAACAGAATAAGAATTTAAAGACTAATGACTGAATTGCCAGCAGAGTTAGAAGAGTAAGAACCGGTTCAGAGGATGAATACCTGGAGACCAGGTAGGTGGTATGATTCAGTAGAAAGAATAGTGAATTGGAACTTTGGACCCTTAAAAGTCTAATCCTACTTCTGCCACTGACTTGTATAACCTCAAGTAAATTATAATCTGTAAGTGAAGGTGGGTCAGAGGAAACCCTCATCAAATTGAGGAATTCTGGAAACAATCTGATGATGTTACAGAGAGGAGACCACTGTTTAGTATCAAATAATATGACACAGGTAAACCCCCTTCTAGTGATTTATAAAACCAACTTGACAACATACTGTTCAGGATGCCATTTATGAATGACCTTTCCCTAGTCCTACAGCAAGGGGTGAGAAAGACTGCTGCAAGTGACCTGAGAAAGGAATTCTAGAATATCATTCTTAAACCCAAATCCTTTTGTAGGTGTGTGCATGTGCATCTGCGGGGAGGGTTGTGGGACAGGTTTAGATTTTGAATTCTCTAGATAGCCTCATCCTGAAATCTAATTGTAAAACCAGAAAAGGGAGATTCCTTGGGCAGCATTAGCTTTGAGAGTTGCCTTGTAAGTAACCACAAGTTTGAAAGTTCCTGAGCATGAGTTCAAGCACCAGGACTTCTAGAACAGGGGCCTGTAACCTGGGGGACAGGATTCCTTGGGGGTAAGGGGCTGGATTTCAGGGGAGGTCTATGAACTTGGATGGGAAAAATACGTTTTAATTTTCATTAATCTTTGGTTTCCGTTGTAATTTTATTAGTTTATTTTTATGCATTTAAGAACATTATCCTGAGAGGAGTCCCCAGACTTCATCAGAATGCCAAAAAGAGCTGACACAAAAAAGTTAAACATCCCTATTCTACAGTGAAATTTTCTCATGCCAAAAGATAATAGGTTGAGTACCTGATATTCCTCTACTTACTATTTTTCTTTATGTTTCTAATATCTAGAAATATTGTCTGTGGTATTTAAAAAAAAGGTTCTCCCAAACCTAATACCTATACTATACATTATGTGTTCCTGTGGAAACTGAATGATTTATTATCTACATTTGGGGAAATATAGACACAAGCCATACATTTAGTTAAGAGAAAGAAGCCAGTTTATCCTCACCCCTACCCCCATGGATCAGTCCCAGTCTAAGTGAGCTCAACATATTTAGGGGCCTCTTGGTCACATCTTACATGTAAAATTAGAAGTTTAGAATAAATCAACAATAAAGTCCTTCCAGCAAAAAAAATTCTGAAGTTCTATATACCTCAAATAAGGATGATGTAACTTGTCTAAACCCAGAATTGGGATTTTATCCATCCTTTGACAAATAAGAATGGTCAGATTTCAAGTGGAAAAAGTAGACTACAGTTGGGTGGCAATTCAAGCCTTAGCTGCACCACATACGAGGAAAAACTCAAGCACAAAATATCTAGATATCTACTATGCATAAGGCATTATAGACACACTTCAAGGTATTGTGACCTGCAGTCATGAAGACCTGAGTTAAAACCATGTATCAGGCACTTATTAAATGAGAAACCCAAACAAGTCACTTATCTGCTGCCTACCTCAGTTTTCTCATCTCTAAAATGGACATAATAGTAGCTATATTCCAGGGTTGTAGTAAGGATAAAAATGAGATTAAATGTGTAAAGTGCTTCACAAACCTTAACAGTAATATATAAGCGCTATGTATTGTTATTCTTACTAAATTATGTAGGGAAACAAAAATAAAACGTAAAGCAGCGCTGCATAAAGGAATTTTTAACTTCATTAGAAGATAAGCCATCAATACAGGATAAAGGAAATTAATCTTTTCTTTATTTCATATCCTATAGTTTTAGAATTAGAAGGAATTTTTAGAAATTTTTTAAATCCAAACTCCTATCTAATGCAAGAATTTATTCTATAATATCCCCCAACAAGTAAATAGTCATTAGCCTTTGCTGAAATACTTCTGACAGCTCAGCTTATCCAAATTTTAGACAACTCCGACTGTTAGATGATTCTTCCTTATTCTGAGCCAAAATCTAGTTCCCTGGATGAGATTCCATTATCTAATCCTAGACTCATCATTTGGAGCCATATAGAATAAATATAATCTCCCTTTCCTCATGACAATCCTTTTAATATTTTCAAACAAATGTTTTCAGTTTCCTCTAATTTCCTTTTAAAAGGTAATAGCTCCTCAGTTCCTTCAAATATTCTTCAAGCTGCTTGATTTCCAAACCCTTTGTCATTTTAGCCACATTTGAGTAAACATGCCCCAATTTACCTATATTCCTCCTACAGCACGATGTCCAGAGCTAAAGCACAATACTTTGGATGAGGAAGCTGGCTGACTAGTACAGAGTACAGAGGGCTATTAATTTTCTTACTCTGAATATTTTGCTTCTGTTATTGCTACCCCAAATTAAATGTGCTTTTAGGCAATCACACAACACTTTTGGTTATATGGCACTTAGACTCAAATACAACCCATGGGTCTTTTTCATATTAACTGCTGTCCAGACATTTTCCCCCTTCCTATAGTTATACAGTTGACTTTTAAAAATACAAGTATTGGGAGATAAGATGTGCAGGCATTGGGGCACAGAGATTCACCCTGCCCTAATGGTAAAGTCAAAGGGGGTATGAGAGAAGATATGGGAGAGAGCAGATTGGATGAGGGGATATCTTATGGGACTGCTATTCTGGGGTGGTGGGTAGGGGAAAAATGGGGAAAAATTGTAACTCAAAATCTGATGGAAATGAATTATGTAAACCAGAAGTTAATAAAACATTTGTTTAATTTAATTAAAAGAAAAAAAATACAAGTATAGGCTCTTTCCCACCTCTCAAGATGGCAGACAAAAAGCCACCCAAGGAAAAGAAAGTCAGAAAGGAAAAAAAAGAGAAAAAAAGGAAGAGGTAGCTGAAAAGGCCAAAAGGCCAAAAAGCCTCAAAAGCATTGCAGTCAGAACCCAGTCCTGGCCCAAGGGATCAGTAGATACTCCAGGTCTGCAATGTATTCCCGGAGAGCCATGTACAAGCGGAAATACGCTGCCCCGAAAACCCGGATTGAAAGGAAAAAAGACAAAGTGCCTGCTACTATCTCAAAGCCTGTTGGTGGTGTTAAGAGTGGAGGAACTTGGGGCAGCTAGGTGGCACAGTGAGTAGAGCGTCGGCCCTGGAGTCAGAAGGACCTGAGTTCAGATCCGGCCTCAGACACTTAACACACACACAAATAAAAACCTAGCCGCGTAACCTTGGGCAAGTTACTTAACCCCAATTGCCCTCCAAAAAGCAAATAATAATAATAATAATAATAGTGGAGGAACTCGAGTGGTAAAGATTCGCAAAACGCCTAGGTGTTACCCTACTGAGGATGTGCCTAGAAAGCTGCTAAGTCATGGCCAAAAGCCCTTTAGCCAGGATGTGAGGAGACTTCAAGCTAGCATCAAGCCAGGTACCATTCTGATCATGCTCATTGACCACCACAGGGGCAAGCGCATGGTTTTCCTGAAACAACTGGCTAGTGGCTTGCTACTGGTGACTGGACCTCTGACCATCAACCGTGTTCCTCTGAGAAGGACCCATCAGAAATGTATCATTGCCACTTCTACCCGGGTTAACCTTTCAGGTGTGAAAATTCCAAATCATCTTACCGATGCTTACTTCAAGAAGAAGAGGCTCCGTAAACCTAGACACCAAGAAGGAGAGATTTTTGGCACAGAAAAAGAGAAATATGAGATTACAGAGCAGCGCAAGGCTGATGAGAAAACAGTAGACTCTCAGATCCTACCCAAATCAAGAAAATTCCTCAGCTCCATGGCTATCTGTGTTCTGTCTTCTCTCTCTCCAATGGAGTTTATCCTCACAAACTGGTGTTTTAAATGCCTTGCAGAGAACACTTATTAAAATATTTGCAATAGTTAAAAAAATACAAGTATAGGATTTTACATATCTCTATTAAGTTTTAGCTCATTGTTATAACATGTCAAGGATTTTCTGAATGCTAATTCTATCAATAAATTAGTTATCCCTCTAGCTTTGTGTGGTTTGCCTATTTTACAAGCATGCCTTCTACATCTTCATCTAAGTAAAATATTCATTATTAAGACATCAGTATTGCTGAATTAATAGGTACTTCCACACTATAATTATACAATTATTGGGATAGCTCAACAAAGGAAGCTTTCTGTGATTCCTCAGTTAAATCAGCATAAAACAAAGGTGTTAGAAAATCCACAGAGTAATAACGCTAATAACAATGAGGATGTTTTACAATGACAAACTTCTTTGCCTAAAATTTCATACCCTTAGGCAGAATAGTATAGGAGACATAGGAACATCAGACAAGGGACAGTGAAAAGATTATAGTATGAAAAAATGAAATACAAAATAAAGCAAAATTAAATGAAATGGGAAAAATTTTGTGTGTGTGTTTGTGTTTTTTTTCCTAGAGCTTAAGGAAGAAGAAGAAGGAGTAAAAGAGTGAAGGAATTCATTTCAAGTTAGGAAAAGTAGGGTAAGGTTTGTGGAACACAGTGGAAATATTCTTTCATTTTATCCTCACAAATACCCTGGGAGGTGGGGACAAACACTGTTTCCATTTTAAAGATGAGGAAGTTGAGGCAGACAAAGGTTAAGTTACTTGCTCAGAGTCACACACAGAGTCACACAGGTTGAGGTTAAATTCCTACGTCTGAGGCTAAATTTGAGCTCAGGGTTTCCTGACTCAGAGTCCTCCAGTTCTGCACTCTATTCCATATATGACTTCACTACCTGAGAGGGGTTGACAAGTCTTTACAGATCACTGCTATATACATATATACTACAACAGTATTCTAAAGTTATACTAGATAGCTTAAACTTTTTTTTAATACCAGTCACTTATTAGACAACATCAAATATTTACTCATAGCAAATTTACAAATTTCAATTCTACATAGAAAGGTTTTGGGAAAATTTACCAAACTATATACATTTTCTTTCCTACATATAAGTATGAAGTGTCTATTAACTATAACTATACATAGCACAGCTATGTTCTACTTACTTTAAAAATTAAACATACTTTTAAAAAAAATCACTCAAATACTCCAGCTTCTGAGTATGTCAACTTCTTCAACATCAATGTGTTCCTTCTTCATTCCACTTTGCTAATACACAGAGATGGCTATACTCTTGGTTACCCATGAGCATTCCATTTCCATTATCCAGAATTCTGAAATTCCTCTCCCATAATAATCTCATATTCCTCAATCTCTTACCTTACTTATCCAAAATGTATTCTTTGGGTTCAAATCATTCCCCTCCCCCATGCTACTCTAATCTATCACACTTGCCCTGGCCTCACTTTCTTCCTTTCAAAAGGAAGACCCTAAAATTGACCACTTACTGAATAGCATCTTCTATTTTTGGATGTTATATCCCCTTGTGCTACTCCTAGCAATGCCTTTCCAAATCTCAACACTAGTTTGCCCTATCATCTACCCTCTCCCCTCTTACTGTATTGCTGCTATGTGCCTGTGAAGGAAGTCAATCTTGCTAACAGATTTCACTACAGATGTTCTATTATCTAACCTCAAATGTGCCTTCAGTTCTGCATGGTCATCTTTTTTTATTTTTCCCACTTTGTTAATCTTTTATATGATTTACATTTTGTACTATCACCAAAGCAGTTGGTATAAAAACCTGTCTTTGACTACATAATTTAAGAAAATAAAAAAAATATGATTTAGTACACAAATGCTCCTTCTAAATATAACTCTCAGGAAAGTCAATAATACATATACTAAGGGAGCAAGGTATAAGTAATTACAACATTAAATACAAAATTAAATAAGAGCTAATTAAAAAGTGTCTAAGAATAATATAAAACTAATATTATACTGTTTTAGAGGTAGCCTACCAGAAAGTTTTGTTTTACTCATCATTATCTAATATTCAAATAATTTTTAGCTTAGAGATATAGAGATGTCAAAACTGGATAGTCTACTTTTTCTCTGACATGATTTTCTGACCTGAGACAACATCAACCAACTTTTATAGGAATCTTGAATAAGGAAAAGATATTTTCAAATACAACCTAGTTTAACAACCCAGAAGTGAGCAAACATATCTTTATCACCTTCATACTAGACCACATTTCTTGAGGAATCTATGGGGTTCTTCTCATAAAGCCAAATTGAGAATCTAACTTGATCAGGAGGTGGTTGGAGTATCCCTTGTTGAATGAAAGAGGGTATTTTCTATGGGGCAGACTCTAGTCTAATCCCTTCCTGGGATAGAAGGAGGAGATTACCCTTAGAAGGGTCTATATCCTCGACCTGTTCTTGTTCGTCCTTTATACTCAAAGAAGATCAATCACATCATGTTGTTGTGCTCAAGGTACAGTATGTTTAATTGTGCCTAATCAGTCTACTATGAGCCTGGAAGGCTCAACCACAGGTCAGGCACAATCTGTTTGAACATTTGGGATGGAAATGTCTCTAGATTTGTGCATGACGTGTTTTCTCTGGGCTATAGTGATTCTGATTTGCTCATAGACCAGTGCCTTATTTGATGTCGTCATACAACACTAGGTGGTTGATTCTGTGCCCGTGTCTCCCACATCGCATAACTGACACTAAATTTCTGCCAAGTGACCTTGAGGCAATGTTCTTAACTAGAAGGTACTGCTGGTTCCTGATTATCATCCTTAATGCATTTGGTTAAAGAAACCCTTTTGCCTTCAAACTATTACCCATCTTTCCAAGGATTTTTGGAAAGAACTTTGATAGTCCTTAATATTTTCAGTTTAACTATAAACAAGTTTTTAAATATACACCATAGTTTCACAGATCACTCTAATACACAGAATACATTTATGCAATGTTAACACAAAAAGAGACCTCAGAATTCAGCTAAAACAAGGCTGTCCTAATTGGACTCCGGGTTTCAAGTCTCTCCCCACTTCAATCTATCCTCTTCCACACTACTGTCAAGATTTTCATTAAGCATAGATCACTCCCTTACTCAACAAATTCCAATGGCTTCCCATTGCTTCAAGAATCAAATCCAAGCTTCTCTGTTTAGTTGTTAAAGCTTTTCACACTCTTGTCCCATGCTATCCATTTATCCTCTGTACATTACTCTTTGCTTTGCCACTCAGCCAAACTGACTTTCTCTCTGCTCCTCAGATGTAGTACACTCCATTTACTATCTCAGTATATTTGTGCTACCTCTCCCTTATACCGTTAATATACTTCTTTCTCATTCCTACTTCACCTTCCCTCTCTTCCTCTCCTTCTTCCTCTTTCTCCTTCTTCTTCTCCTCTTTCTTCTTCTTTTCTTCCCTTATCTTCTACACTCCAGAGATGACTGGAGGAGAAGCTGAGTTTCCCAAGGTCAAAGTGGCAGAGCCTAGTTTAGAAGTCAGTTTCTTTTCACTATATCATAACACTTGAAACAAATGCATAAATGTAAGAAATTTCTAGATGCCTTAATAAAAACATATATACATGTTGAAACTTTCCAGACCTTTAAGTTTCAGAAAACCAGTTATTAAGTTTATGCCAACCTCTATTAGGAATTTTAAAAATTCTAGCCTTTCAAGTTCTTAACCTTTATTTTATGACAATTAAAAACTGTTTATATTTATTTTAAGTTGAGACCAAAAGATTGATAGGAAATTGAAAAATCAAAGGTATTAAAAAAAACATTCAGGATGCCAAGACTAAAATTGCTCTTATATTGAGAACTATATCATCTTGTTCCATGCTTTAAAAGAAATATATTGTGATACTACAAAGCAGTAATAAAAAGAACTAAACATTTCTTAACTAAAATATTTTCACCAAGAAATTTCCTAAAATATTCCTTTGAAACACAAGTTCTTAACTTTTTTTGTATGTGCTAGAGCCATTTCAGCAGTATGGAGAAGACTATGGAATACTTTTCAGTATAATGTTTCCAAGTATATAAAACAAAATACACAGAATTGAAAAGAAGATAGCATTATGTATAAATGTATATATAAGTGTATAAAAATTAATGCTTTATTACATATAATATATAATTTAATATTTATTTCAAAACAATTCCATGGGCCCTAGATTCAGAACTCCTGCCATAGGAACCATCTGCCTGCATCAAATGGACTTCTTTATCCTTTTAGAAGGCATTAAAAGATAATAAAAAGAAAAAATTCCTATAAGTTAACATTCACTTTAAAATTGAAACCTTCCCCTTTTGGGGGTGAGAGGTGGGGTGGGAGGAATGGCTCAGGACCTGTAATTTCATCAGTGCAGAGAGTTCTCAGTATAGAAGCTTCCTCCACTGATATATAACTTACCTCCAAATCTGCAACCCATTTTCTTAGGGGATGGAGAGGTTAAAATGACCTCCCTATATCATACATGTATGCATCAGAGGCAAGACTTGAAATAAGATTTTCCTAATTTCAAGGACTATCCTCAGTCTACTATGTCTGCAATGTAGTATTTCCTTTAAAAAATATCATCATGTTTTTGTAAAAAATTTGCTTCAATTCCGCTGTAAAATATACAACTACCAGAAGAATCTGTGATTTCATCAGTACAGGAAAATTCTGTGATGATGACTCCCTCCATTAACACAGAGCACAGTTTTTAGAAGCAGATAAGTCTCAGAGAGTTATTCAGGCACCTACATGGTAAGAAACTTAACCAGATTAAAAAAAAAACTAGAATCAATAGCAAAATCTGAAAGCAGGTCTTTCAGATTACAAGCATAGTACTTTACCTACTACACTCCTATTCCTCTATATTTTACTAAGATGTAATTCATGATGTATAAATTTTCAATTATAGAAGGCTTAAATTGTGCTAAAGTGATAATAATGCATTCTTTCTGAAGATTAAAGTAACTTTCTAGCCTCATCAATGGTAGAAATTCACCTGCAGTCAATGATTTTCACTATATGATAAGAAAAACAATCCAGGGAGGCCTATACTACTACTTCCCTTACTAGCAGTGGTAGTTTATGGATTCATGCACAGGCATATATGCATATATGTATGTTTATACTAATTAAATCGGTTGTGGGGAGTGGTTTTTCTTTATTCCCTGGTTCTATAGTTCAAAAATCTTTACCATTATCTCCTTTTCTCTCCTCCTTTACACTGATCTAGCTAAAGAGATGGCCCTTCTCCTCCACAAGGAGAACTTGACAACTCCTCTACTTGTGCCCTTGACTCTATTGTCTTCTATCTATTCTAGCAGATTGTACCCACAAATATTCTTCTTTTATCTACTTTTCAACCTCTTCCCATATACTGCCATCTTCTCTATTGTCTACAAAGATGTCTAAATCTTCCACATACTTTAAAAAACTTTCATCTGACTCTCCAATCCCCTCAAGAAATTGTCCCAAATCTCTAATTTTCATAGCCAAAATCCAAGAAAAAGCAGTACACCACTTATTGCTTTCACTTCTTATTTTCACTTTCAATTTCATTTCAACCTCATCACTCAATTGGACACCATATGATACATCATTTCCAAGACTACCAATGATCTCAGTTGTTAAATCTGATGACATTTTCTCAGTCCTCATTTTCCTTGAACTCTGTTGCCCCTGACACTATTAATAATTCCCTCCCTTGTCAACATTCTCTCCTCTCCTTGGGCTTTCATAACATGCTGTCTCCTGGTTCTCCTCCAACCTGACTAGCTGCTCATTATCAGTCTTTGATGAACAAACATCATTGTCTCTCCTGCTAAATGTGGTTATACCTCAAGCCTCTGTCCTGGACCCTTTTCTCTCACATCTTTAAATTCTCTCTTTTTTACTTTAAATAAAAATTCTTTTTTCTAACATTTGTGGCTAATGTGCTTAATAGTGGGGAACTGGTGCCAGTCTATTGACACAATATCAATACAAAGATTTTCCAAACTTTCTGGACCAGGTCAAGAAATATATAAACCCCATCCAAAATAACATATGAAAAGCAAACTTATATTATTTGCCTATCATATCTGACAAAGAAGTCTAATTTTAAAAAACAAATTGGATTAGGGTATTCTTTATGGGATCATTTCTTTGAACTAATGTTTGCTGCTTTCATTAGGTTCAGCGGTGCTTGTTCAATAGACGTATCTAAATTTCACACATTTATTGAATTTCACACTCTTACGTTTCCCAAGTGAGCCTTTTGCCTAGTCAGTATTTTTAGATATTCACCCTTGTGAACACGACATCGAGTGTTATATACATTGACAGCCATTTATAAGTTTATAATTCAACAGTAAAATGCTTACCAGTGAAAGTGAAAGTTATTCTTTCCTGTTTTGCTCTAGTTTTCCACTTCTGTTTGTTCTCCCTCCCTATTTACACCAAACCCATACCACTTTTCTCTCTATATTTTCCTCACATACATACTCAGATCATTAAACTAAAGCCCTGAATATCAGAAACAGACCAGGCAGAGTTTAGAGAATATATCCTCTTCATTCTACAGAAATAAGAAAATGAATCAGAGACTTTAAATGATTTTCTCAAGGACTACCATAACTTTCTTGTCAGTTTTAGAACAGGAGATAAGCCTGGATTGATCAGAAAGGCAGAAAGAACAAATAAATAAAAAGATGCATGAATAAATAAACTAAGATCCATTTTTGTAGTCTAACTGAAGGAAAGCTTTCATTAAAGTTTACTGACAACTCCAACTAGTGTATTTTCTTTATTGACATGTCAGTGTCTTTTTATTGATTATTAATATTACTATTTAATAATTATTTAAATACAGAACTGTTTTGTTCTATTGGTAAATGGGAAGTATTAATTAGAATAGCAACATGGGTCCAATCTAGCTCAATAAAAAATTAAGTACCTTCTATAGGTAAGGCACTGAGCTCTATGCTGAAGATACAAAGATAAAGTCATGAAAGACAAGAGAAGAAAGAGTACTTAGGAGGAAACCCTAACAGTATCAAAAACTAAGTAGTCAAGGAAGATGAAGTTCTCAGAAGAAATTCACTGGATACATTAGTTATCATTGGTAACCTCTGAGACAGAAATCTCTGTAGAGTTCTACATCATACTACAAGGAACTAATAAATGGGTTTTGTGGCAGTTGGAGGCAGAAAGTACAGACAAGTCTTGCCAGAAGCTTGATAAGGAAACATAGCAAGTGATGCAGGACAATAATACCAGACCTTTATACAGGACCATGTTTTAAACAGAGCTTTGCATAAATCACCTCATTAGATCTTCAAAACAATCAGATATTATTAATCCCATTTTAACAATGAGGAAACAGACTTAGTTGAGAATTTAATTAGAGTAGCAAAGGGGCTTAGATTGAGAGAATAACAAAATAAAGTGAAGATTTTTAGGATGGGGGAGACCACAACATATTTGTAGGTGGCAGAGGATAAAAAAAAGACAGATATCAAAGATGAATGAGTGAAAGAAAGGGAATGATAAATAAATGAGGCGAGCTTAGGAAACTTAAAGGTCTTTATCCCCTTCTAAGACCAAAACAATGAGGAAGGTGAGATAAGGTAAAATGTTGGAAGGCATTTTCCTTTTCAACCACATATGAAACAAACTTGATTTTAGGCTATATTACCAGAAGTCAAGGAAGACATGACAGTAATCCTACTGCATTATGCCTTCAACAAACAACATCTCTGCTACTGTCTTCATTTCTGCACATAACATTTTAGAACAGGCATAATTAATCAAGAGAACATCCAAAGAAGGTAAACCAAAATAGTGATGAATTAATTACATGTCTTCTGTGATCTCTTCAAATATTGAAATTCAGCAATTTTGCAGAATTCCAAAAGTTAAAGCACTAGAAAAAACAAATAATGGCAGAATTTTATAGGACCATCTTATACTGCCACATTTATCATAACTAGATAAGTAACTCTCTCTCCCTTTCCAAGCCACTCTCTGCTTCCTCTTGAAAGTAATGGCCTCTTCTTAGCAGTCAATTAGTAACATATTGAATGTGGTTCTGAAATCTCCAATTTCTTAATATTATTATAGGTATTTTACAGCAGGTCAATACTAGTTTGAAAGAAATAATGGTTTTCCCAGGCACAAGCCTCAAAAGCAGGAAGACTCAGAAAAACACAGTATTATCAGAATATTCACTAGCATAATCCCCAGCCTATTTCATCCCTTCTACCTCCCTACAAGAGAATCTGTTCAGACTTAGCCAGTTCCTAGGGCTTCATTTGACCCAGAGAGTAAAGACTCGTGATTAGAGGAATTTTCTGACTCAAATGATAAGACACACACCCAGGGCAATCTGTTCTCCTTGTGCACATAACATTCTTCAATCAAAAGAGGGGGAATGTTGCAGGGGTCAGGGTATGGGGAATGGCATTCCTCAGGGCCACTGCCCTCTGTGACTCTAAACTCTTCCATATCCAAAGAAAACATATTTCAAAATGATTCCTTTGACATAGAAGTGTAACAGACTTTCCAATCACACAAACATGGACAAAGAGACTTCTTTTGCTAGTTTTATTGCCTGGCTGATAAGTGCCACCCTTGGAGAAGCAGGGAAAATGTGATTACAGCTGTCTTTTTGGAGACAGCCATCACTGTGCCACTGTCTGTTTTATTACATAGGGGACAAGGTTAGTGCATGGTCTGTTCTCCTTCTGTCTGTCCAGCTGAAGTACCATTCACAGCTGAGCCATAGCTTCACTGTGTAACAGTCCTCTCTTAACTCTTTCAGTAATACTTTTAAGATGACAACCTGATAAAACAAATGAAATCTGCTCTAAAATTGATCATTTATGCACTGAGAATTTTTGCTGACTAGATTTCTTAGTATCTTGTCTGACTGTCCTTTGTCTTGTGTGTATCACCAGTTAGAGGATGGGGAAACGTGGAAAGAAGGTGAAAAGCTAAAAGAGAAATAGCTATTGAACAAGTTTACTAAAGGAAATGTGGCATGGAGGCCAGTAGGGCTGGAGACCAAGCTAATTAACCAAATTTGTTAATTATTTAGATTCTATAACATTATTGCACCCTTGAAATAAATCCGGGCATCATTTTGTCACCTCCTTTCTAGTCGTAAATCTTCTGACTACCTTGTATCTTACTGTCTCACTATTTAGGCTCACAGCATGTGAAACATCACTTTAATGCCATATGAATAATACAACACCATCAAGCAACAAAACAAAGTTTTTAAATGTCCAGTAATATCCTGAATGTTTGTTTCCCAGTGAATCTTAGCAAATTTATTTTGCAATGTCACTAGTTACAAAAATGATAATAATAATAATCAATTTGAAATCACAATTTCACATCTGACAATCCTATTTTAGGAAACATAAAGTTCTTTATTTAATTCTAATTAAAATTAGTATCTATTTTTCCTCATCAATATAGCTATTAATTAGATTTTCTAATTTTTCATGGTCAGGGTTGGAACAACATCAACCTATAAAATAAATATTTTATATAAAACCATATATATAAAACTTTTCAAGTTAAAAATATTCATTATACAAAGACTGAAAACATATTTTATATAAGAGTTATCTATATGCCAAAACAATAAAAATGAACTAACAATTTAAATGGGGAAGCAATGCAGGTACACTATGAGTAAGTCAGACTCCCTGGGACTCAAGTTTCCTGATGTGCATATTTAGAAATCCTAACTAGTTGGTTTCTTTTCTAGATCAGAAATTAGTTTCTATGATCCTGTCTGGTACAAAAATTTCTAGGGCTCTATCAAATGATCAAGAAATGAAACAAGTTGTTTTATTACTATTTCCCATGTTTCTCAGCCTAGGGAAAACTCCATCTAGGTGAATTTTTCAACATTATGAAAGGTATTGGAGAAGTCTTTTATTAAAGGCTTAATTAAGTTAAGATATATTAAAATGTCCAGATAATTATCCTATCCCTTTCTCATGTGATAGTCTTATAGGTATTATATTTTTATTAATTTTTCCCAACAAACCTATTTGGAGGTAATAATATATCCAGTGAAAACATTATGTTAATTCAACATTAGGTTGAGAATTTAAACACACAAGTCGGGAGGTACAAAGTTATGGTTCCCATAGCAATTGTAATTCAATATTCTTTGTAGCATATATGTAGTATTTTTTGGTAAGGGATATGCAGTTAAATGTATGCCTTTAATATATACTGTTGATGCAGTATGCATGAATTATTGTGGCTTTGGGGATCATAAACTTTGAATTTTCTTTCAAGCATTTTAATTCTAAGTCATAATGTAGCATTAATATGAGATTGGAGGTACAATCTGTGGGAGGGTGAAACTTATATCAAATCTCTTTGGAGTCAACAAAAGGAAATAATAAATGAATAAAGAATAAAAATGAGACTTATTTATGTCATTGCACACTGTGAAATACAAATCATGTATGGATGTTCTCCTGAGAGTCAAGTAACAATGTGCTCTCCTGTGGATAAAAACTACTATATGGAAATAAAAATGAGCTCTATTTCAGTTTCTACAACTACAGGCACACATCAGTGTGAGGTTAATTTTTTTAGTAAAATATCACATGCTATAATCTTCAAACT
The DNA here is from genome assembly GCA_011680675.1 of Gymnobelideus leadbeateri. Classification (NCBI taxonomy): domain Eukaryota; kingdom Metazoa; phylum Chordata; class Mammalia; order Diprotodontia; family Petauridae; genus Gymnobelideus; species Gymnobelideus leadbeateri. Next base: position 97,412 of record WOXC01009737.1, read on the forward strand.
TCTTGACTATCTTTTTCTGAACTAAATTTACTTAAATATAAGCATCTCTGTAAAGACTCCACCAATGATATACTGTTAATGAAAATTAATTAGTACTATAAACACTAGAATCACCTTAGACGAGTCACTTAATCTCTCATCCTCAGTTTTACAGGTGGGAACCTCTAAAAAAGAGATAATACCTGCACCTACCTCCCAAGGTTCTGTAAGGACCAAATGAGATAATAAATGGAAAGCACTCAGCATAGTGCCTGGCACACAGTAGGCAATTCATAAATGTCTGTTTCCTTCCTACTTCCTTCTCCCCTTTAAGAAGAGGCAAGTTATAATCAGGATTTGTAACCTGCCATGTTATCACCAAGCTCCCAAACTTTCTAATACTTGTGTAAGGACCTTAACCTATTCAGAAGTCAGAAATGTCAGGATATCATCAGAACATATAAACCTACTATGGCAAATCCTGAAGCTATGGAAGATCCTACAAGAATCTGACCAGACTTGTTGAGTCCGGGGCAGTATCTGCCAAACATCAATATAGGGAACTTGATGCAATGACTGTCCTTTATGCCACTATGTGGAGGCCAATGGCAAACTGACAGTCAGACATTGTCTTACTCAACTAATATTCCCAGATATTGTGAATTACATCACATATCTCAGTACCAGAATATGAAGGATATTCAAATGACTTATAAATCCTTTCTAAACTCTTCACCTGAAAACAAAAACAGTAAAAACAAGTCAGAGAAACTCCCTGGTATTATCAACATGGCAACCATCACCATGCTTGATATTGTTACACACTTGAAATATTTCAGTGAAAAGATGAGATTTGATGATCCAGTTTCTTACAATGTCACCAAAGTGCTGTGTGATCTTAAGCAAATCACTTGGCATTTCTGATTCTTAACTTCCCAATTTATAACATTATAAATAACAACTCACAGGATTGTTGTTACAACTAAATGAGGTAATTCAATTCTGTTTAACTCAACAAATATATATGGAATTTATGGAATGCATTCTAAGGGCAAGAAGCTATGAGAGGTCAATGGATTTTCAGTGAAAAGAGTGATAGACTAGTAGTCAGAAAATATGGGTTTGAATCACTGCTATGGGACCTTGGTCACTTAAGTTTCTCTGTTCCTCAGTGTTCTCATTTGGAAAAGTCAGGTGGACTGAACTACAAGATCTCTGAGGTCTCATCTAGTCCTAAACCTTCCAATGATATGACTTTGGCTCCAACTGCCAATCCCTACATGAGCACATATTCGCCAAATAATGTTCTGTTTCATAGGCTTGCAGTTAGCAAACATTCAAGGCTACCACAATCTCAAATAGCAAGATTTTTATTGGCCAAGTGTGAATTTAATTAATTTCTTTGGCCAGGGCATAGAACTTTAAGCAAAATGAAAGGATTTAAAATCTAATCATTTTCAAAGTTAAACTGACAATATTTGTTTTTGTTCTGTAAAGTACCCTTCCATGGGAATTTGGAAAGACTATAAGGTATATCTTCTTTCTGTCCAGGAATAAAGCATGTTGAGCACTCCTTGCCCTATGAGACTACAATGAAAAGAATATAAAGTGGAATTTGAACTTGAATCTCCTGTACAGCCCATCTTCAATAAACTGAAGGATAATTAGGTACTTAGACATCAACATTGTTTAAGTCACTTGGGCTCCAAGTATATTGAAACCTTAATTCAAGACAAACAGTATTTAAAGGACCTTTAAAAAGGAATTTTTCAAGTGGGTAAATGCATTTTTTTAATGTCATGACATTTAAAACAAGATCTGTATGCACAACAGAGTCTAACACATAAAATTCTTTAGTGGTAAATAGGAGAAATAGTATACAGTGGGGAGCATCAAGCTATAAAATATATCCTGCTGTGAAAAGCCTTCCATTTACATAGGCAATGTTGGTGCAGGGGTCTGCCATTTTTTATGGATTAATCATATACAATCTTTCAAACCTTTACAGCACAGCAGGAAGAATAGTGTTTTATCCTAAGTCCTTTCTTAGATAAGTACATTTAAGGTGCTAGAATTTTACAATCGTAAATACAATCCTTTTCTGACCATGCTTGAAAACAAAATACTTTCTGCTCTCTCTCCTTTAACTATTAAAGATACTTTCAGTCAACATTCAGCTTCCCATGTAGAGAAGTCTATTTGAGAACAGAGGATTGTTATTCGACTTTGATTTGTGACACAGGAATCATTACATATAACTTTTCTACACTGCTCCTTAAAACCCATTTCCATTCCAACACAACATACAGATCAAAAAAGTAGCATATTTTAAGTAATGTGCCACTATAATTTGAAAATATTCATCTTATTCACATTCTTGTGCTTCTGCTAAAAGATTTATAACCCTTGTGAAACGTGAATTGATGAATTCATCAGTGTCTAGGACATTTTGATCAAAATCAATAACATAATTTTACCCTTAAAATGGGATTTCAATTAAAGCACATTTTTCAAAGTAACTTTGCTTTTATCATAAAAAAAAACTTTCTTGCACATCATTATCATTAACCCATATGATGCCAAATAAAAATCATCACATCCTCCACAACCTACACCAGAAAAGTAAGGAATAGCACCCAAACTGGTCTGTTCTACTGAATGCCTCCCCCCCAAAAAAATAAAAACCTGTTTTAAAGGAACAGTCAATTATATGTCAACTGTGGATAAAGAAAAATAAATTTTTAGTAAAACAAAACATTAAGCATCTTCACAATTGAAACTTTAACAGTGAAAGACAATCACGTGTCCTCCAAATCACAAATCCTGATTGTCTGATCTTTAGTTGCAAAGATAATGTTTCAAAATAATTCCACTTGAAAAAAATTTGAGTCAAAAATTACTATGCATTTACCTTATCCCACAAGTCTGTCAGTGGGGACCATCCATTACATGAATTCAGTTCAGGATGAATTTATTAAGCAGCTACCAAGAATAACAAAAAGAAACATTAAGCACCCACTATGTGGAAGACACTATGTGAGTCATAGGGAACACACACATAAAAAAAAAATTTTGCAACATGATCAATAATTTGCTTCCCTGACTCTCAATTCCTTTCAGAAATCACACAAACTAAATGAAAAGAATGGACACTTCAAATACATGCAATTCTATGATGAATAAATCTTTGACTTAATTTTATGAAATCTTTCCAGTAGTGCACAATTCTACCAGTCCGTATCATTCCTGCCTGTATGATTCTTACCTAAATCTTCCCATAAAGGACCTGCCTAAAGGTCTTTTAACTTCCAACTTAAGGTCTTTTAACTTCCAACTTGTACTCGGCAACACCACAGCCATCCTTGTCATCTTTTGTCCTCATTACATGACCATGATCATTTTGGTTAATAGCTGGGGGGGGGGTTGTCTTTATTTTTTGGATAATAGTTTTTATTGTCACTCCTTGTGCTTGAATTATTGTCAACAACAGGCTAAATTGGGCTCCTAAACTCCGTATTTGCATAGCACCATGATGTACAGGAAACCAAAAACAATGAATATAGTTTGTAGTATTATAGGTGTCTGGTTGGTCTCCAAACTGACAATGGTGCAATAAAAGACAACTAAGCATATTATATTAAATGACTTCAAAGCTAAATATTCTTGAGAATAATGAGTTATACATATAAACATGAGATTAAACATGTTGGTAATAAGGAGTGCTGCAGTTTTTCTGACTTTCGGAGGAATCACTGAGGATAACCTTGTAAAGCAGGTTGAATTCTTTAGGAATTATTAGTCTTTAGGAAATAAGTATCACTATTTTTTTTTGCTTTTTGTAAGTATCACTATTACAGCACAAAAGACAAAAACAATTTATAAACTTTTCAGAAATCAATACACTAAAAAATTCCTAAATTAATGATATTCCTATTAATAAGCATTTAAAAAATTATCATTGTTCTTATGGTCAGTAACCAGCATTTGTGGTAAGAAGTTGGGTTACTTTTCAGAAGTGTCAAAGTTTATTAGAGACCACTGAGAAGAAATAAGACTATCAGGGAATTCAAATAGTTGAATTTGGCCTTTCATTTGTTCCAATGGAAGGTCATTTTATAGTGTTTTGTTCCGTAACAACTTTCATATTTATTGTTTTCAAGAAGATCATTTTTCCTAAACCCTGACTTTAAAAATCCTTCTAAGACTTAAAGATTGCAAATCTATTTAACGTAGTTTGCCTTTATAAAAAATAATTTCATCCACAAGGGAAATTATTAATTTATACAGCATTTAAAGACAGAACATAGACAACACATTTTAAATGAGGTGACAAATTACTTGGGTTTATGAATGTAAGTAGAAGAATAAATTTTGTCAGGCTACTGTTAAGATATAATTGGTTAACATGTAATTATAGATTAATATAAGATGACGAAGCAAAATATCATTGGAAAAATCATGATAACACTAACAAAAACTGTCAAGTGTCAACCACATCATGAAACGAGTCTATGGTATAGATAATTTTAGCAGTGCATATTAAAAAATATATAAGGTAGAGCACCGGCTCTGGAGTCAGGATGACCTGAGTTCAAATCCAGCAACAGATACTTAACACTTAACTAGCCATGTGACCTTGGGCAACTCATTCAACCCCAACTGCCCTCCAAAAAAACCCGCACAAAAAATGTATAAACACACACACACACACACACACACACACACACACACACACACGGACATAAATTATGAGTGTGTGTGTAGAAAAAAGATTATCTTGCTTAATGTTTTCATCAGAGCAATATTAGAATTCATTTTCAGTCCCTGTTTTGTGGCATAAGTAAAACAAAAGAACAAAAATGCAATGGGAGTTAGGATACTTGGGCTCTACTTTCATTTGTCACTCTTAAAAGCATTACCTTGTGCAAATCATCTTTCTGGTGTTCTCATATTTCATGTATGAAATGAAGAAAAGTAATGGTGAAGAGCATCCAGAGAGCTGGTCTTCGAGGCAGAGTGGTGTGGATTCAAGTACCACTCCTGATATATGCTGGTTGTGTGACAATGGGCAAGTCATTTAACCTAAAGGACTCAAGTAATTGTTTTTAAATATAAATTGCAAAATAGATGCTGATCTTCATTGATTTCTGAGTTTCCTCATTAGAATTTTAACACTCAACCCAATCTACAAAATAGGTTATCTCTACATACAGGAACCAACAGATGATATATTTAGAAATCTTCCAATTAATTACAGCAGTGGAGTGGGAAAAGGACCACTGTTAGAGCCAAAGGATTAGACTTGTATTCATAAACTGCCTCTGGCCCTTACTAGTTATAGGAAATGGACCAATTAAAAATCTCTCTGAGCTTCAGTTTCCTCATCTTCAAAAAGGACAGAGCACCTTACATTTAAAACTTAGATGATAATATCTAAATAATCTACTCTACCTCTACCGTATGACTCTCAAATGTGACGAGTGTATTGAGCTTTATTGCTGTTATATAAATATCAGTTACTATTCCAGTAGAATGTAAGTTTATTGGCGGTAGGTGGCGCAGTGAATAGAGCGCCGGCCCTGGAATCAGAAGGACCTGAGTTCGAGCCGGCCCCGACACTTAATCCGAACAAACAAAAACCTGCCGTGTACTGGGAAGTTACTTAACCCCGATTGCCCTAAAAGGCGGCTAGGTGGCGTGAGTAAGAGCGCTGGCCTCGGAGTTTGGATGACCGAGATCAGATCCGGCCTCAGAAAATGAGCACCCACGCATAAATCAAATGACTAGCCGTGTAACCTTGAGCAAGTTACTTAACCCCAATTGCTTTAAAAAAAAAAAAAGAATGTAAGTTTATTGAAGGCAGAGGAAACTTTCTTTTTGTCTTGTATCCTCAGAGCCTAACAAGTGTCTTGTATAATAAGCTGAATTTAAATTTCAATTTCAAGTATCTTATTCTAGTTAAGATAAATTCAGCACAATGAAGCTAAGAAATATAGTAAATCATATTTCATATCACTTTTAGAGAACATTCTAAAGATTAACACAAAGATTCCACTGCAGCAATTCCCCCCATTTTACAAGTAAAGCTACAAGAGCATGACTGCAGCAAAAACTAATGTCAAAATCCCCCAAAAATTTAACGAAATTTTTTCCTCCAATAGAATTTTTTGTCTGTGTATATAATCACACACAAGCATCTGTGTACATTTGTGTGACCATGTATATGTGTATGTGCTAAGTGCTAGGTATGCAGATAGAAAAGAACAAAAACCAAGAGACTACAAAAATTCATAGCCCACACAAGCCATCAACTTGAAAGATAAGTATTTTAGGATAAGTATCATTACTTTCACTTTGTTTTTTAGGGGCAAAATAGTTATTTCTATACTTCTGAGTATATGTTAAAAGTTTCCCAAATTCAAATTTAACTTTATTGATTATATATTACTTTTGGTTGCATGAATTGCTTCTTTTAAAGAGATGATTTAATTATGGAAAGCTGCAACTGTTTATAACCTGTATTTCCATTACCATTCTCTAGTGTTATAAATTTAGTCCCAACTGCGTCTATTCATAATTATAATGGCTTAGCAATGAGTGTCTTTGTACTAGTAATTTTGGCATAGAAGTTTGCCTCAAAGAGAAAGGAAAACATGAATGTAACAGAATCTAAGAAATATTAGACATTTTATACAATTACATTGGATGCATATGATTGATAATTTTTAAATGACAAGGAAGGGTCAAGCAATACTTGTAATTATTTCATTTATTTTGCTCCCTGCTGATGTCAAAACCAGGTAGTTATGAAAATCATTGATATAATGCAAAGAAATATGAAAAAAGAACAGTTTGGATAAAAAAATACACCTAACAGCCAAGTGGATTTTGCCAATTTTCTCCAAATTGATAAAAAGTATATATTTAAAGGTCAAGTCTGGATAATAAAATAAGAAATTGGTAACAAGAAAATGAACTTTTCATGATAGGTACACATTATTACTTACAATTAAATAGACTTAATTTCCAGTATAAATTCTTCCAAATATTTAGAAAATGTCAGTCTTTGTTGAAGAAGATAAGACCTTTCTAACATTATAAGTCACTTTTATATTTGAAACATAACACGCACACAACTGCATACACAAAACTTATCAATTTCAAATAGCTTTGGAAGTGCTGGCTTCTATTCTTTTGGGGGATAGAATACATTTATAATTCTAACTGCCCCCACAACCACATCTTCTTGTTACCAGTTACAAGAATCTGAAAAAATTCTTGATGACAATAACAAGAAAATGAATTTTCATTTTAAAAGGCAGCTTCTATACAATCACAGGCTGTCCTGCCACCCAGCTATTCTGTAGGCATTCAGACACTTCACCGTAATGTCTCAAAAAATCAATAGCAATTTATTCTCTTTGGACCCCAAGCAACAAAAGTAAATAATACTGTCACCTCTAGTCTGCCTGCAGAACATGGTCACAAAACAGTCTTGCTACTAAAATACAGTCTTACGTAACTTTTTATCTATGCTTGCTCTCCTGATTGTATTGGCTTTCATAAGGGACAAATCCTTTAGCAAATCCACACAAAAAAGTCAAATACTTGTACCATAACCAGACAGAATACTGCTCTGAGTTAAAAAGAAGTCTTAACATCTATTTACAGACTTTCAACCATGTTAATTTCACTGGTAAAAAATAATCATACTTTTAAAAATAAAATATTAAAACTAAATGAAAAGAGAATCACATCAAGTTTTAGCATATTTATTTTCCACACAAACCTTATGAAAGTCACTAAATAGTAAAGAGAATCAACAAAACAATAACATATTACAAAATTCCAACTAAGTTAATTTCTACATCAGATGACAAATTCCTCTACTGGCTAAGACAGTAAGATACATGTTGGAAAAAAAAAGAGAGAAATCTCAACTCAAAACATGCCAGAAAACATGCCTACTTTTTCAGGATTTCTACCCATTAGTTCTAGATCTCACTAAACTGTCCCATTTGCTCTACTCCTACATGACATTCCCTCTTCTTTCTCCATGCTCTCCCTTTCCTGCCTGAAACATAATTCTCCTCAGCTGAACTTCTGAGAATCCCTAGTTTCCTCAAAAGTAAAGTAAATACCTATGTCATTATTTAAATGAATGTGAAAATACTAACTCCTTGACTACATGTTTAGATAATTATAAAAATATCAATTACATTTCATTTGGCTGATCAAGGTCAACATCAGTAGCATTTTGGATCTGATCATTAATATATAAACAAATTTCTTTTGGTGTTCAGATATATGTTCAAATTTAGAAAATCTGAGCTCACTAGAATGACTAAAAATTTTAAGTAGAGTTTCAGGATATTTTCACAGCTACCAAGTTATAGTCTTATATAGTAAGTCAATTGCTATTTTTGCTGAGTCTCCCTATAGTTAAAGTGTGGTAGTCCTTGAACGTAGTGCACAGCCTATTTCTTGACTAAGCAGTTTAGAATCACCCAAACTGCCCCCAAGTCCAGGGATAATTGCTTGCTCTCTGACCTCAAACCATACAAGAGCAGTAAATACTTACAGACTCTATACTCCCTTCTCAACCCCTTGCAATCTGACTTCTGGCCTCATCACTCAACTGAAACTGCTATTTCCACAGTGACCAATGCTACCTTAATTGTCAAAACCAATGACCTTTTCTCAGTTTTCTTTCTTTTTGTCCTCTCTTCAGCATTTGACATTGCTGACCACCGGTTTCCCCTGTAAACTCTTCCCTCTATAGGTTTTTGTGTCACTATTTTCTCTCGATTATTCTCAATGTCTTATTTCTCCCTCCTATATCTTTTGCTGGATAATCATCCGCAGCCTGCCACAAACTGTGATGATACCTCAGAGCACTGGTCTGGGCCCTCTTCGTTCCACTCTCTTACTCAACAACCTCATCAACTGCCACAGATTCAGTTGTTATCTCTATAAAAATAATGCTTAGATACATGTATCTTATTGTCCTCATGGCTTCCAGTCCAACATCACCATCCAACCACTGTACATCTTGAAATGGGCTTCCAAACTCAAACTAGAAATCTAAAACTCAGTATATCCAATTAGAATCCCTTCCCTTTTCCTCCAAAATCCATGACTCTTCCTAATACTGTTATTTCTGTCTATGGAAAGAATGATGATTCTTTCAATTTCACAAATTCTTAACTCTGGAGTCATTCTCAACTCCTCCATCTCATCCACATATACAATAAGTTGCCAAATATTATCAATTCAACATCCAAAAATCTTTTACATAGTTTCCTTTTTCTACTCACACAATAACCACCCCAAGGTCAGACCTTCATCACCCCTCATCACTTAGCTTTTGAAATAGCCTCCTAATTGGTCTCCTGGTATCACCTCCCTTCCATTCTCATACCTGCCACTGAAATTCCTAAAGCACTCATCTGACCATATCCTACCCTCTGCTTTAAAAGCTCAAATGGTTTCCTACTTTTCTCTAGAATAAAATACAAAGCTCTCTGCTTTATAATTAAAGAGCCCTTTGATGTCTGACTGCAGCCCACTTTACCAGGATTTCTACCCATTATTTCCCTTCATGCCTCCTATGATCTCACTAAACTGTCTCATTTGCTGCTACTCCTACATGACATTCCCTCTTCTTTCTCCATGCTTTAGTACATGCTCTCCCTTTCCTGCCTGAAACATAATTCTCCTCAGCTGAACTTCTGAGAATCCCTAGTTTCCTCAAAGTTCTGTGTATCATGTCTTAGATGAGGTTTTTCCTTTTCTTATCCTCTAAGCTCATCCCCTCAGGAAAAACTTTGTATTCACTTTGTATTTTGCATTTATTTATGAGTACAATAAAATGTTAGTCACACAATACTATTTTCTAACAACTTTAACAAAGAGGAAATAATTGAATACGATATTTTTAAAAGGTGAAAGAAAATGGTTTAAAAGGCAGAATAATATCAGGCAAAACTAAAAATAATCCTACAAGGGAAAAATGGAATTTTAATAGACTAGAGAACTTTCAAGAATTCCTAATTAAAAGCCCAGAGATATGCAGAATCTTTGAATCACAAAAGAGAAACCTAGAAAGGTAAATATATTGGAGCAATCGAAAAGTTTGCTAAAGGATGATGAACTGTTTATATTCTAATACAGAGAAAACATTTAAGTGTTCTAATATCTTGCTCAATTCAAGAATCAGATGGAATAAAGAAAAAAATAAATGTAGGGCCTGAGTTAGCTTTGTTCTGTTTTATTTATTTTAAAAGAGAAAAAATTTAAGGAAAATGGATTACTTTAGAAAAGAATTGAGACACAAAAAGTAGAAACTTGCTATCTCTCATAATTGGGGCATTCCAGAAGACTACACAGAGATGGTGTGGGGAACATGGGGTAGGTTATGTTATAAACTTCATTGTTACAAGAACCAAGAAAAAGGAGGGATGAATAGACACACATGCACTCAAGAAGAATCTGGAGTAGTATTTCAACAGGAAAACAAGCAGGGACAAGAACAGAATTTTAAAAGGAGGGTGGAGTTTGGGAGGGAATAGCCACAAGTAAAACAAACCTCACAATCAGAACTTGGATCATAAAAGGGAGATTAAAAAGAGAGAGAAAGTGGTAAGAGCCAGTGATCATGGTCTGGACTAGAAGAGTGAAGCAGCAAAGGAAAAAAATCAGAATACTTCAATTACAGATTACTAGTCTTGACCACTTTTCTTTTGACAACTTCTTAGTAAATAGGTGATTGGGTTAAAGAAAAAAAGTAAGGGGGTATGATGGATGGAAAAACAACTGACAATCATATGTGTGACTAGATAACTCACACATAGAATGGGTAAGAAGATCAGAACTAGAAAGAAAAGTCCAACAATGTGCAGCTTAAAATTACACACTTAAAACAGAAAGGTTCACATGCTAAAATTAGTAGTTAGATCAGAATTTATTATGCATCAGGTAAATTTTGAAAAACAGGGATGGGAATCATTACATAATACAAAGAAATAGTTAAAACAGGCATAGTCAGGGAGAGTATAGTCTCCACCGGAGCAAGGCAGAAGTCTCTTTCTCTCTGTGTATATATGTATGTATGTATTCACGCATGCATGTGTATATTAATATATGTATATCTATGTATATGTATATATATATATATATATTTTTCCATCATGAGAGGGGGAAGAATAGTGGGCTACTCTGTATCAGGAAAAACTGAATATTAGACTCTAACATATATTAGTAGTGCAATCCTGAGAAAGTTATTTAACCCCAGGTGAAACTTAAAATTTCTACCTTGATTGCATTCTCTCTGCTGCAGGAGTCTGCTACTTCATGTCTGGCTTCTATAACAGACTCTATTCTTGACAAAATATAATACAAAAAACATTGATTAAGAGTCATCAAACTTTATTGTGTGACACTATTGAAATAGGAATTCCAAAATAAAAACTCACAATCTTTACGCTCAAATTATATTCTGTTAGGGGACACAATATATGCATAGATAAGTCACCACAAGGTATTTTGTGAACAGAAAGAACATTAAGACCTAAGGTATATTATAGATGCTTTTAAGAGGTAGCACTTGAGTAGAAGCTTGGAAAAAAGATAAGGATTTCAAGAATCAGAAAGGTATGGGAGAGTGCCTGTGCAAAAACACAAAAGTAGGAAACAGAAAGTTGAGTTTGTAGGACTGCCTAGCAGGACAGTATGGCTAGAGAAGAATGTGAGAATTATATTGAAACATGACTACGAAGGTAGGTTGAATGAAAGACTGAAGTGTTTCTTCAGAAATGACAGGGATGTATTCAGTACAATCCCAGTTGAGGAGTGACACTGTCAGACTTGTGCCTCAGGAAGAGCCATGTCATCATCTTGGTGGATCAGGGAAGGGAGATACTGCAATCAGAAATACAAATTAAAAAGCTATTATCATAGTCCAGGTAATGATTACCTGACTAAAGTGGTGACTAGTTAAAAGTTTTTGTTTTGGGGTTTGAGTTTTATTTTTTTATTTTTAGAGTCTGAAGGCAGGGCAATTGAGGTTAAGGGACTTGTCCAAGGTCACACAATAAGTGTCAAGTGTCTGAGGCTGGATTTGAACTCAGGTTGCCCTGACTCCAAGGCCAGTACTCTATTCACTGCGACATCTAGCTGCCCCTGGTGACTAGGTAATTGGAAAGAAAACAGATTGCTCCTTGAAAGCAGGTATAATTTCATTGTTGCCTTTGTACTCATTTTGCCAGAACTTAGCATGGTGCCTGTCACATAGTTGGTGCTTATTAAATGCTGGCTGATTGAAACCAGGATTCAGTAAGACATTATTTATTCCTATATTGGCTCTATTTTTCTATTATCTAACCAAGTGTTTTTTGTTTGTTTTTACAAAATAGGCACTGAGTCACTCATTTGTTGCAGAGAATTAGATGCTCTTCCTGCAATTATGGCACATTGTCAAAAGGATGTATTAGTGGTTGGCTTGGTCATGCTTCCCATTTTACCAAATTGAGATAATGTGCATACCTCTTCTATACCTAGAAATACCACTCTCTCTTACTTATTCTTTTCTCAGAATTTAAGGTAGCTCTTCTTTTTGCTAAGACTAACCCATTAGGTCCTTGATTTTTTTTTTTAGTTTTATAACTTTTTTGGGTGTCTTTCAAATTCATTTTTAAAATGAAATTTTGTTTATTTTTAGTTTACATCATTCATTTCCACAAGATTTTGAGTTACAAATTTTTCTTCCTGTCTTTCCCCTACCCATCACCCCAAAACAGCGATCCCACTGTATACCCCCTGCCCAATCTGCTCTCTCTTATAACCTTCCCCATACCCCCTCCGACTTTGCAGTAGGGCAAGATGGATATCTATACCCCAGTGCTTGTATATCTTATTTCCCAGTTGCATGTTAAAATAATAATAGCAATATATATTTTAAACATTTTATTTTAAAACTTTGAATTTCAAATTCTTTCCCTTCCTCCCACGTCACCATCCCCTACTGGGAAGAAAAGCAATTCAATACTGGTTGTACATGTGTAGCTATACAAAATATGTCCATAGTGGATATATTATAAAAGACTGACTACATTTCCCTCCATCATATCCCACCCCCCATTTGTTCTATTGTCTACTTTGACCCTGTCCCTTTTCAAAAGTGGGTGCTTCCAACTTCTCTCCCCTGTAACCTGCCCTCCCCTCCATCATCCCCCTTCTTATCCCCCTTCCCCCCTACTCTCCTCTAGGGTGAATACCCTATTTAGTGTGTATGTTATTCCCTCCCTAAGCCAAATTCAACGGGAGTAAGGTTGACTCATTCCCTTTTGCCTTCCTGTTCTTCCCTTCCATTGTAACAGTTTTCTCTTCCCTCTTCTATATGAGATAATTTACTCCATTCTGTCTCTCCCCATCTCCTCTCATTATATTCCACTCTCACCTCTCAATTTCACCTTTCGAGTATCATCTCTTCCTATTCAATTGATCCTGTGCCCTCTATGTATACCTATACACATATATACACACACTTACATATAGATATATATAGACATAGATATGTATACATATATACGTATATATGTACATATATGTATATAGATAGATACATTTCTATTCCCTTCAACTAGTCTTATATTGAGAAAAGTTTCATAAGTTACAATTACTGTTTTTCCATGTAGGAATGTAAACAGCTCAACTTTGATAAGTTCCTTATGATTTCTTTTCCCTATTTACCTTCTTGTGCTTCTCTTGCTTCTTGTATCTGAATGTCAAATTTTCTATTCAACTCTGTTTTTTTTTTTCATCAAGAATGCTTGAAAGTCCTCTATTTCATTGAATGACCATATTTTCCCCTGAAACATGATACTCAGTTTTGCTGGGTATGTGATTCTTGGTTTAATCCTAGCTCCTTTGACCTCTGGAATACCATACTCCAAGCCCTTCAATATCTCAATGTAGAAGCTGCCAAATCCTATATTATCCTGATTGTGTTTCCACAATATTCAAATTGTTTATTCTTGGCTGCTTGTAATATTTTCTCCTTGATCTGAAAATTCCAGAACCTGGCTATAATATTCCTAGGAGTTTTCTTTCTGGGATCTTTTTTCAGGAGGTGATTGGTAGATTCTTTCAACCCCTATTTTGCTCTCTGGTTCTAAAACATCAAGGCAATGTTTCTTGAGAATTTCTTGAAGGATGAATTCTAGGTTCTTTTTTTTTTATCATGGCTTTCAGGTACTCCAATAATTTTTAAATTATCTCTCCTGGATCTACTTTCCAGGTCAGTGATTTTTCCAATGAAGTATTTCACATTGCCTTCTATTTTTTCATTTGTTTAGATCTGTTTAATAGTATCTTGATTTCTCATAAAGTCATTAGCTTCCATTTGCTCCAATCTAATTCTGAAGGAATGATTCTCTTCAGTGAGCTTTTGAGATTCTTTTTCCATCTGGCAAATTCGGTTTTTTAAGGCATTCTTCTCCTCACTGGCTTTTTGGGCCTCTTATTGCCATTTGAATTAGTCTATTTTTTAAAATGTGTTATTTTCTTCAGTGAGGTTGTTGACTTTCTTTTCATGATTTTCTTGCATCATTCTTATTTCTCTTCCTAATTTTTCCTCCACTTCTCTTATTTGGCTTTCAAAATACTTCTTAAGCTCCTCCATGGCCTGTAATAAGTTCACATTTTTTCTTGGAAGCTTTTGGTGCAGGAGTTCTGACTTCTTTGTCTTCCTCCTGTTCCATGCTTTGATCCTTTTTATCCCCAAAAAAGGAATCTAAGGTTTGACTGCTGTGTGGCTTTGCTTCCTTTGCTTATGTTGCCACTCAATTACTTGACTTTTGAACTTTTTGCCACAGAAGAATTCTGCTTCCAGAGTTCTTCCCAAATTGTTGGGGTTTTCACAACTGCTGGAGCTATTAGTTGGCTGTCCTCTCTGAAGCCTCCACTGGCTCTGGCACCTGGTCACAGACCCCAGGACCTCCACCCTAGACAGCAACCCAGATCCAAGCAGTTTAAAGCAAGAACAATTACCTCTCAGACTGGTTGCTTGGTCCCCCTACAATCTGCAGGCCAGGAGCTCTGAAGCTGCTACACGGGTGGCAGCCGCATGGCCTCTGTGCCTCAGCTACTTCTCCCTCTGCTGGGTGGGGGAGGGGGGCTGGACCACACTCCCAGACCCCCTGTTCCCACAAAGTTCACAATGACCTCTCACTTTGTCTTTGGCATTTGTAGGTTGATAATTCTGGAAACTTCCACAACTGCTTGTGATCCACTCTCCCTAAGTCCCTCCAGCTGGTGGCTGGTTGGGGCACACTGAGGCTAAAACTGTGGGTTCAGACAGGGCTGGGCTCTGCTCCCAGCAGACTGGAATGGACCCTTCCTGTCGGCCTGCTGGGCTGCCTTCAGCAGGAGGTTTCTCTCTGTCATTTTGTAGGTTCTGTAGCCCTAAAGTTTGTTTAGAGGTATTTTTTTTAGGTTTATAGGTATTTGAGGTGGTTGTGGAGGGAGCACATGGAGTTTTCCTACTTCTATACTGCCATCTTGGTTCCACCCCCAGAGATTGCATGTCATAGTGAATAGGACACTGGACTTGATGTCTGTGTTTCAATCTCACTTCAGACACTTGCTAGTTGTATGATTCTGGGCAAGCAATTTAATCTGTCTAATTCTCAGCTTCCTAATTTGTAAACTGAAGGGAGAGAGCTAGATAACATCTAAGGTTGCTTCTAATTTTAAATCTATTATTCCATGACCTCTAAGTTCTCTTCAATCTTTGAGTTTCTATTATTCTAGGAAAGTGACTTCCCTAAATTAGAAAGGAGAAGAGTTAGGGTTTGAGTCAAGTTCTTCTGACTAACTTATTAGTCCCAGTGCTCTAATCACTGTATCCAGCGGAGTACAAAATACTAACTACTTAGTTTTGTTTTCCAAGTCTTCCACAGTTGTCCCTAACCTGCTTTTCCAGTCCTATTTTATATAACTTCCCTTTACAACCTTTATGTATCAGTTGCTAACTATTCCCACATTGCATTTTGTATTCTCCAACTTCTACCCATTGGCATAAACCACTGCCTCCTGTGTAGAACACACTCTTTCCCAATTTCTTTCTGTTGAATTCTAAGGTCTAGCTCAGGTGACACCCTCTCCAAGAAGTTATACATGATTGCTAGACCTGAATGAAATTCCTCCTACCTCAAACTTCCTCATCATTATGGCCCTTATATTATATCATAGGAACGCAGATTTAGACCAAAAAAGAGTTCTATATCATACTGACTGTTGTATTATTATATCATATCATATCATACCATATTATATATCATGCTGCTCCCTTATTAGACTGTAAACTCCTTATATCTCCAAAATCTAGCATAATGCTTTGCATGCTTTAAGTGCTAAATAATACTTGTTTTAATCAATTAACAATGATTATCTAAATGAAAAATTTTAAAGGAATAAAAATCTATTTATATTTTAACACCTTATGATAATTTATTTAATATGGAGTTTAACCACTGGTTAAAATGGTCCTTTTCCTACTTGCTATGAATTCTATCTTGAAAGAAGGCTTGCTTTGTAGGTTTTAAGGTCATTATCGAAGTGCCTTTGGGACATTTTCCTTATAGACTGGCAGACTCTTATTTTCTTAGTCACAGACAATCAATTTACAGGGTTGGGGAAGTTTAAAAAGAAAATCTTACTTTACTTCCCTAGAATTCCTGATAGATGAAAATTCCCTGATGTTCCCTCCTACTCCTTGCTTCTTCCATTTCACATAGCAGAAGCAATAGGAAAAGAATTATGTAAACTCTCCTTCACTAACAGCATAAAAGTCCCTGTGACTATTAGTAGGAGATAATGTTTCACTTTACTATTAAAGAAAAGTAAACCTCCCCAGCAAATCAACTTGAAGGTATTAAACAGGGAATTTAAGTACATTTGCTTACAAGGGTTCCTCAGAACTATCCCCTAGCAGCTGTAGTAAAGGTGATAAGGATGAGGATGATGAGGATAATTATATTAATATATTATTCTGAAGATGCATTTGCAAATAAATAGATGTGTTATAGAAAGGTAGTCTCTATGATCCTCAGAACAATCTCACGAAGCTAGTGCTCTTAACATCACCATTTTCCAGATGAGAAATGGTTTGAAGCCAGGAGAGGTTAAATGACTTGCTTGGATCATATGGCTAATTAGTGTCCAGGGCTGTATTAAATGTAGGTTTTCCTAATTACAAGTCTACCATTCTATCTACTATAACCCATAGCTGCTTCCAACTGAAGCCCACTTAGAGTTTTTTAATGTTGCTTTTAATACAAAATCAAACTATTTTCTAAGTATTCTAAAACCTTTATCACTTCCCTACTAAATACAGTAAACAAAATATAACAAGGTTTTAACACTTTAGCCACATAAAAGAAACATGAACATGAACAGGTATGGGGTAAAATGGAGACACGGGCTTAAATGGAGCAAACTTAAGCGATGAAGGGTAAAGTTCATTAGATTTGTATGGTAGATGCCAATAAATGAGTAATTATAAAGTTAGAAGACATAATTCAGAACCTTAATAGTTCTGAGGAAAATGACATGATAAAAGTAATATTTTATAAAAATTAGTCTTATGTGAAAAATGAATTGGAGACTGAATTCAGGTAAATCCACTAAGAAAGCAATTGCAATAATATATTTTTAATAATTGCCTTTTGAACTAAACAAATTACCATAGTTCCCCAAAGTATCTTATGTTTAAATCATAGTGTGTTTGCTAGTAATATTTGAGTAATAATAAAAGTGCATGCCAAATGAAACATTAGCATTTTTATACAATAGTTTACAAAGTACTTTCCTCTTCATAACCCTATGAAGATAGGAATCCTCATTCTAGCAAGTCCTTACAAAACAAGAAAGTCTTAAAATATGGTCCAGGTGACAAATTATGTCTCTTTTCTGGTAACCAACCTGAATGAATTCAGAAACACATCAGTAGGTATGGTACAGGTGATTAAATTTTCTGCAGCAAACACATTTTAAAACCATTTACTAAAAGCTATTTAGGGCTTGTAATTTACATCAGTGGAACACATAACCAACCTGACAAAATTTCAGATTATTTATATACTGAAAGATACCTATCTACTATACAACGGAATAAGGTGTGGGCATGAAGCATTGAAAAAATCTGAATCACCCAATTAGTTTTTTTAAACACAATTTTAGTACTTTGGAGCATGTAAAATAAACCAAACTAATAGCTAACCAAGTGCTGTCAAATAGACTGGGTACTTAAATGAAAAGATAAGAATAATTTCTACCTAGCACATTAATTTTTATATGGACATAGAACTGAAATTAATTTAAGTGTCAAAAAGCAGTAGCTGGCTTCCTTAAGGAAAAAGAATCACCTGAAAAATTCTTTACAATATTACTTTATTTAAAAAAAACCTTATTTCAAAGTAGATAATGCATAGGGAACTTGGACTGTGTCTAAATTACCAAAAATTCAAATTAATTATGTTTTATATACACATATATACATTTCACAGACTGACAGTTAAATCTTCTGTACATCCTTAATAAGTTTCCTTTGCTAAAACTTTACCTTTTGCTCAATTCTTATTTTTTTAAAAACTTGGTTTACTTTTTGAATTATAGTCTACTTTTTTCTATCTCTAGATTTATTTAATGCTCTCCTATTCTTTTTTTCTTTGCTCCTGATTTAGTGATGCATCATTTTCAAAGTCACTCTTTAAAAAGACGCATCAAGGGGTTGGGGACTAGGGTATGAAATATTCCAGATGTCAGGTGTTTTCTTTTTTATTTTTTTCCCCAATGTGTTGGTAGGTTTTACTGAAATGTTTCATTTTCTCTTTTTTATTCTTTGTTTTAAAGGCTCTCTGGGAAAGAGGTGGGAGGAAACTCCTCTTTGTAGGTTCCAATATGACTATAGTGGGAAATATGGGTGGTGTAAAAACAAAGGATAGAAACAAAAATGTAACAGAGAAAACATTCGTAGATTTTTATGCTAGAAGGTATCTCAGAGGTAGTAAGTATCAGAGGTGATATTTGAACCTAGGCACTCTAACTAAAAAATTGGTATTCTTTCCACCACAGTAGCAAACAAGGCATAAAAGGAAGATACTTTGATTTAAGAAACTTAAGATATTAGAGTTTTAATTTATAAAATATCACCACATGAAATCTGGATTCAACTTTACTCTTGACACCAAGGACTTGTTCCCAACAGAAAATAGGGAGTACCTTATCAGTACAAGTCTTCCAGCAGAAGCTCTAGCCACTTAATGCACATGATATAGTAGAGATTTCTGCCTTAGCCAGAGGCACTGGCCCAAGTAACCTCTAAGACTCTAAGATGAACTAAAGATGAATATAAAGATTCACTACAGTAGTCCCTGAAAAGAAAACTTCTTATGTGTACCTAAAACATTCTTCAATGTAGAAGAATAAATGTTTATATTTAACTTTTTATAGGATCACTGGTTGACTAATGTGGATATCCTGCAATATGGAACACAAGAAGATCTACATAAAAATAATTTTTACATCTCAAAAATAAGCACTTATATCCTCCTCATCAATGCCATCAATGTTTGTTGAGTTAAAATGTCAATAATTTTATTCCATAGTAGAGTCTGCTGTATTTCACAACATTCATTTAGCAATTTAGAAAGACTAGAGGAGGGGCAGAGCCAAGATGGCAATGCAGAAGCAGGAAAACTCCGTAAGCTCCCCCCATAACGACCTCAAATACCTCTAAAGTATGACTCTAAACAAATTTTAGAGCAGCATCCACCAATAGTGACTGAAAGAACCAAGAACAGACTGAATTTGATCTGAGAAGGCAAACTCAAGGACCCACAAGTGGCCCAGAAAATGCTTAAGCATCTCTATGTAGGATTCTTTGAATACTCCATGAAGTGAAGATAAAACAACATTAAGTGTCTACTATATGCTGTGCACTGAGCTCAGCTCTGAGGATACAGAAGGAGTCAAAAGATAGTCCCTGCCCTCAAGGAATTTATAATCCACAGGTGCAGATAAGAACTTCCTGCTATCAGGATTTGTGAAGTTACCCCTTTGCCACATGTATTTTCTAAGCTAGAGCCCACTTTCCTTTGGCTTCTGTGTGTAGTGGAAAAGTATTCAGTAGACTTTTAGATGGGCTTTTGTCACCTGCTCTACTGTACCTTCTTCATAAATACTCCTTTGTTAAAAACTAATTAAGTCTGGCTGATTATTAATAACAGCATGATAATACTGGAGAAAACACAATAAAATTCCAAACATCATTTTGACGAAACATCCAACCCCTCAGGGATGAGATTTAAAAACCCATGGGAAAAGTGTATACATTCATGCTTGGAGGTCCTGACTTAGGTTTTAGTGGACCACAGGTATTCAAGGTAGGATGTTATACTGAAAAAAAGTGTAATACTTAGAATCTCAGATCACTTGATCTGAATTCTTCCCTGGACTGAAAGTAAGTCAACAAATATTTATCAAGCACCTATTACTATATGCTAAGCACTGTGCTAAATGGTAGGTAAACAAAAAGATACAAAAGACAGTTCCTGCTCTCCAGGAGTTCATACTCTAATGGAGGAACAATGAGCAAACAAATACATATAAACAAGCTACACAGGGGATAAATAAGAAATCGTTAAGAGAAGTAAGATGCTAAAAATAAGAAGGGTTGAGAATGGCTTCCTGTAGAAGATGGGATTTTAGACATGATGGAAACCAAGAGTCAGAGATAAGGAAGGAGAAAGAAAATCTTAACTCTTCTTTGGACACTTACAAGTTAAGTGACCACTTACCCTCCAGAGTCCTGGCTTTTTCATCTGTATCATGGATTACTTGCCTTGCAAAGCAACTGTTGTATGACCTAAATGTGGGTCACGTGAAGCATTTGGCAAACTGTGAAGCACTATATAAATGTCAATAATTATAATTAGAAAAAGGTAAAGCCTTGAGTACAGGGATTGTTTTCTATTTCATTTTTATACCAAGTATCTTAACATGGTGCCTTGTGTATAGTAAGGGACTGATAAATGACTGTTAGAATGGACTGGATGTGACAGCAACATAAAGACAGAAAGGGAAAAGAAGGAAGGAAGGAAACTAAGAGTCTCAGGCTGCAGTATGAGAAACAACCTGCTGATGACTAGAAATGACAGCCCATTGTACTCCACACTGATCATATCAATTCTGGAATATTTTAAGAAGGACATATATATATATATATGTGAGAGTTTACGAAGAAGATCAAGATGATAAGGGGCCTCAGGATCATGCCCTATGGGGAATGATTAAAGAAAACTACAGATGTGTTGCCTAGAGCAGACTTGTGGGATGGGAAGATGTGATAGCTTTCATTTATTTAGACTTTTGTCATGTGGAAAAGGAGAAGAGCCAATCATTTCAAAGACGCATATTTAGACATAGTTTAAGGAGGAAAAAGTTCCAAAAATAGAGCAATCCAACAGTGGAATGGACTTTCTTGGGGGCTATGGGCTGTTCTTTATGTAATTCTGTGAAGCTTGAATGCTCTCTTGGTAGGTATTGTGGAAGTGATTGTACTTCATATATAGATAGGATTGGCCCCTGAGAGCCTTGGGATTATTGAAGTCTCTTTCAAATATGAAAATGTATAATTCTATCTTGTATCCTATTGGTGGTAGTTAGATATGTTGCCTCATGGGTACAGGTGGCTTCTTAGGTCACTGGGACCAAAGTTAAAAAGGGCAAAGAACTTCCTATCTCCATTTTCCTAGCTCTGAGTTTTATATTCATTGTCATTTGTACATCTTTAAAAAAAAAAGGTGCAAATCTGCAAGTTCCAGGCTTGCCTTTGATTGAAGTCCTGCCAAAAGACTGTTTGAGATGACTTCTGAAACAATAATGTGGTTCCCAAAGAAATTTCTGGTGCAAACAAGGAATACTGAGAAAGGATGGTTAGAGAATAAGACTGTCAATTTGTCTCCACCACTGATGAAAGAAGGGGACTATCTGGTTTTGGAGAATAAGGACCAGCTCTTTAGATAGGAATATCCCTAACAAATTCCTAAAGCTGGTCTAAGGTTCATCAAGCAATCTTCTGTTCTATTTCTTCTAAACAGATGTATTAACCAGGAAGGAAGGACATGCATAGATGACTAGCTATGACTAAGGTCAGGAATATCAAGTCAACAAGCATTTATTAAGGGCTTATTTTATGCAAATTATAAAATCTGATTTCTCATTCTACAACACAAAGAGCTAAAGTCTAGTATTCAGTAACCATGCCAAGGTGTGACCCATCTTATGAGATCAGCCTAAAAGAGCCAGCCAGCTTTATTCATGTATTCTAATGATTACTTGCCCTCCTTCAATGTATCCTAATAACATAAGAAAATTAATGCCTAGTTTGTCCCTGAAGTGTACTATAGTGGAGAATTTCAAAAGGATGATTTTGAAAAGAAAGAAATGACATTTTTCTCTGGTAAAGAAAAAAACACAAAACACAAAGTAAAAAGAAAAGTTCTATTTTTAACACATAGCACCTGTATTTAAGTCATATAAGAGTCACTGAGTAGACACAATATTAAAAACACCAAAAAAGAGAGTTTCCCAAAAGCTTTATCATTCTCTCCAAGTCAAAGTGATGGGCAAATGCAACATTATAGAACTGCTTAAATACAATATACCATTGCTATCCTCAATGCAAAGCTTTATCTACTATAATATTTTCTGCAGCTGGTATTACAGTGCATATTACATATTTCCCATTAGAGAGTGTATTTAATTTTCTTGATTTACCCTCATCATTTCATGAAGATGTTCCAATCAATTTTAAATTAATAGACCTTCATTTCAAATATGCAGGCTATATTTTACTGATGCATTCTGACTACTACAAAAGGCCGATTATGTTTGCTGAAGTATGCCAAGATCTCTGATTTTAATGCACTTCTTTCTACTCTGGAGAGTTAAAGCTAGCCTCTTTATCCAGGAAAATCAAGGCAGTATAAACTGTGACTATACAGTCTCAAGATACATGTTAAAAAGCTGATTTTCCCTAACAGATTTATTCACATACCAAAAATTATATTTTTAAAAGGTTACTAAATGTTCCTTAGGGATGGGAATTTTATCCCCACAGCAATTAAATAACCAATGGATGATTTCCTAAGATAACAGAAGTTCAACAGTTACCTTCAAAATTCTGAAACAAATGGCTTCAACCAAAACAGAATGAAATGGTTATGATTCCTTTCTGAAGAACAAATTATATCAATAAAATCTTACCTTGTAATAGGCATAGTGTACTTGATACATCAAAAAATACTAAAGTTTCTTGTTATTACACCCAAAAAGACTGAGATGGTAAATATTTACTTTGCAATACATTCTCTTTAAATATTAAGCTTACTTAAGACCTTAAAAGCATGACAGTTTCAAAAATTTCAATTAACACAACTTTTTTGATAAACATATTTATTATATAAAATGGTTTGCACCTATAATCTGATATTATTTGGATGTATGATACTACATGGGCTAATTTATTTATTATTTACCTCTACAAAAACATGACTTTACATTTGTACAATATCAAAAGCAATATGGGAACATTTTTATTATACATCCTATTCAGATTTTTGCCATAACAGATTTTTCCACAGGACAGATGTTGCTTTACTCATTCCAACTCTTTAAAGTTAATATTATTTTGCTAGTATAAATATAACTGAAAGACCAGATTATAGTACTTCTAACTATACATTTTAAAGGAGAAAAAAATGGATCTTGAAATTTGTGTTAAGGGGGCCATGAAAAGTATGGATTTTTTTCATTTATTTAACAAATATTTTTAAATATCTACTGGATGTGCACCACACTAGTAGTAGGATAGTGCTAGGTACTGCAGAAAATTAGGTAAAACGGTGGAATGGAAATAATCTATAAATTGACTTAATTGTTATCTAAATAATAAGGGCAGTTAGGTGGCTCAGTATATAGAGCACTGGGCCTGGAGTCAGGATAACCTGAGTTTAAATCAGGTCTCAGACACTTATTAGCTGTATGTGACCCTGAGAAAGTCACTTAACACTGTCTGCCCCAGTTTCCTCTTCTGGAAGATGAGATAAAGAAGGAAATAAAAAAAAAACACTCTAGTATCTTTGCCAAGAAGACCCCAAATGGGGTCATGAAGAGTCAGATATGACTGAAGCAACTCAACAACAACAAATTAATTTATCATAATTATTCTGAAATGCCTTATTTAAAATAAGGGCCCATCCAACAATATTTTGTAAATTCCAATTAATTTCCTCATTTACCAAGCAACCTGAAGTATGGAAAAGTTTCCTTTTATCATCAGTGCTCAATTATTAGTGATTCCTGATATTAACACAGTTGATATCTCCCCCATTCCAAATATACTTGTAGATTCCAAAAGCAACGTTTCTATATGACAAACTAATATAATATCATCATTATGAGTCAGTCAGAATCTACCACTTAACATGGATTCTTTCAGACTACTAGAATAGCATTTAGTATACAGCTGTCATTAAAATCCAAATAGCAATTTAGTGTAAAAATGTAGGATGCTTATTAGAATGCCAAGTGGAAATAAATGGTTGGGAGCTACTGCTCATATAAGAATGGATGTTATCTTTTTTTTTTTCTGGAGATAAAGAATGAAACTACATAAATTGACTTTTATAATCTTTTAAAATTTATCATTTTATAATCAAGAACTATCAAATTCCCTGACACATCATGAAGGACATTAAAATTATCCAGGAAAAAGTTATATTGACAATGATTTTTGCAAAAAGAGTATCCAGAACTATTTTTGTCCTGAATCATATGTTAACTTACATAGCCTACAATTAGGAAGAAAGGCCTGAAATATTGGCAGTATGAGAAACTTTTATGAGTTATATCACCTCAAATTTTAGTTGAGCAAAAAAATGACACAGGTAGGCATTAAAAAAGCATAGAGATAAAAACAACTTATACTTCTGAGAACATCTAAATATCAGATTTTTGCATTATTAATATGACAGTGCTTTCCTTCTACTTTCTGTGGTACATCATTAAGTTAGGGTGCACTTAAATTAAACTTTTTATGAAACATGCCCCCTCCCTCTTTATTATGGCTACTCTATCGAAGACTCTGTATACTCCAAAATTATAGAAAACTCTATACAGTGGCACATGGACAATTTATAGATAAACAATTATCAATGAATCATTTTTCCTTTAAAAAAAAGCTTATCATAGGGACATGTATACAAATTTTTCTGCTTGTGTTATCTTTTTATACTGGACAAACCTACCAGGAATCTCAAATTATCACACCAGTGGGAAAGCTTAACAAAGGTGTTACTTCTCTATAAATGCAATTTGATTCTCAGCATGACTACAGGAATGGCAATTTACAACCTACAACTATAATAAGTAACAATGAATGTTAAGGTCTTGCTAATTTACACGATGGGGTAGCTTGTTGCTCTCAGATGCCTCAGAAACAACAGAAAAGGAACAATTTGAGGACCCTTTGCATCAATAAGCTATGCTTAAATTTGCAGTTAACTTTATAATGGTGAAATTTAGGACA
Organism: Gymnobelideus leadbeateri; assembly: GCA_011680675.1. NCBI lineage: Eukaryota > Metazoa > Chordata > Mammalia > Diprotodontia > Petauridae > Gymnobelideus > Gymnobelideus leadbeateri. The sequence continues at coordinate 123,042 of WOXC01009737.1, forward strand.
CTGGATTTAATTGCTGTTGCAAGTACTGATGAACCAGATAGATCATCCCTGCTCCCACAACAGAAATACTTGTTTATATCAATAAGAAACCTGAGTTAAAAGTTAAAACCTCAGATTGTCATTATATTAATACTAATCTCCCTTTATTAATATGTTATATTCTTCACCTTTTTATAAGTATGTTAAATGTTACCTTTTAGCAACAGGACACATTTAGAATCTTGTAGTATAAAACAACGTCATTGTACATCTCAGTATTGGTACAATTCCTAATTCTCCTCTCAACATCTCTATCTAAGCTGGCACATTGATAAAACAATTGCTACTGTTATAAAAGGAATTATATTTGCTCCTGTGGCCTATTAGATTAATACACAGGAGAAAATGTATTTTAAAAGAAATAAAGTCCTATAAAAAGAACTAAATGATTGTGCAGTCGGCACTTTATAATTGCGTTTTTACTTTTCAGCTGTTTCTCAAGGACTAAAGCAAAAATTGAACCATAAAGCTTTCCTTGACAGAAAGGAATTAGCCTACCACACTAAACCACAAAGATAGGCAAGACAGTTATTTATGAAGAAACACTGTTCACTATTACCCTTTTGAGATTCTACAAAAGGGCTAAATATTGATGCATTCCCAAATCACCTTTCCCCCACTTCTTGTATTAACAAGTAGAAATGGGCTTTTGATGCTCTCAATTTATCAAGATCGGGTGAACAGAAATGTTTTTACAGAGTACACACTATTCTATGCCTTACAGGGCCTATGCAATCACATTAAACTCTCATGGTGATTAATAATTCATGGAACTTCCTTAGTTCACTATAAGGGCATCACTCATAGGACATCACTCCTATTGGAAGAAGTTAACAGGAACAGACAGATAAACAATGTTAAAAATCAAGTGAAAAAGGTCTCCTGGGAATTTTGGGACATTTCAGACCAGTAAAAGACTTCAATTGCCATCCTCCTCCAAGGCTTAACACCCTTCACCAGTGCTCATGGAGCCTGACAGGCCTAGTTTAACTATCCTGGAGAATAAAGTCTGTCCTTTAAAAATGTAGTGATTCCACAGAATATTCTGTTTATTTCTGCATTGAAGCTCTGTGGCAGTTTTAATTATACTTCGGTAAAGTGGCACAGTGCAGAGTGCCGGACTTGAAGTTAGGAAGACTTGAGTTCAGATGCAGCCTCAGACACTTGCAAGCTGAGTTCTCAGAACAGGCTGCTTCAACCCCTACTGTCTCAGTTTCCTCATCTGTACAGTAGGAATAATAATAGCACCTAATCCAACAGGTTGCTTTGTGGGGATCAAGTGAGCCCATTTTTAAACCTTAGGAACTATATAAATATAAGCTATTGTTACACTTATGCCATGTTTTTCAATAGATTTTTCTAAACGTATCTCTTTGGCACACATATTATTTTGCTTTTTGGGGAATCCCAATGATAATTTGAATTTCTTACTCATCAAGGAGCACAACCAGAAATGATACCTAAACCTTTGATATATGAAAAATCCATCTCCAGCAAAAAGGAATTTCGACATTTTATTTTATTAGTATCCCTAACTAGGTGATATTTAAACTGAGTGCTTCATATAATCTGGCATTTGGATTGGCAGAGCCAAATTCATCCATTCATCCCAAAAGTTTTCAATAACTAACATAGTCAACTGCACTTGAATCATTTACTGGAAGTTAATACTGAAGTAGTTTGGGATTTAATAATACATTTAAGGAAAATAGGCAGCAAAAGATTCCAAGAAAAACACGAGCTGGTTATAGGCCATAGAGGACCTTAAGAAGGATTCTGAAAACCAAATAAGAGAAGTGGAGGAAACATTGGGAAGAGAAATGAGAACAATGCAAGAAAATTGTGAAATGAGAATATGATTGAAGAAACTGACTGAAGAAAATAACACTTTAAAAAATAGACTAACTCAAATGGCAAAAGAGGCTCAAAAAGCCAATGAGGAGAAGAATGCCTTAAAAAGCCGAATTTGCCAGATGGAAAAAGAATCTCAAAAGCTCACTGAAAAGAACCATTCCTTCAGAATTAGACTGGAGCAAATGGAAGCTAGTGACTTTATGAGAAATCAAGATACTATTAAACAGATACAAACAAATGAAAAAAGTAGAAGGCGATGTGAAATATCTCATTGAAAAAACCACTAACATGGAAAATAGATCCAGGAGAGACAATTTAAAAGTTATTGGACTACCCGAAAGCCATGATCAAAGAAAGAACCTAGAAATCATACTTCAAGAAATTCTCAAGGAAAACTGCCCTGATATTTTAGAACCAGAGGGCAAAATAGAGGTGGAAAGAATCTACCAATCACCTCCTGAAAAAGATCACAAAAAGAAAACTCCTAGGAATATTATAGCCAGGTTCCAGAATTCCCAGAACAAGGAGAAAATATTTCAAGCATCCAGGAAGAAACAATGCGAATATTGTGGAAACACAATCAGGATAACACAGGATCTAGCAGCTTCCACACTAAGGATAGAAGGGCTTGTAATATGATATTCCAGAGGTCAAAGGAGCTGGAATTAAAACCAAGAATAACCTACCCAGCAAAACTGAGTATCATGTTTCAGGGGAAAATATGGTAATTCAATAAAATAGAGGACTTTCATGCATTCTTGATTAAAAAACCAGAGCTGAATAGAAAATTTGACATTCAGATACAAGAAGCAAGAGAGAAGCATGAAAAGGTAAATAGGGAAAAGAAATCATGAGGAACTTATCCAAAGTTGAACTATTTACATTCCTACATGGAAAACGATAATTGTAACTTATGAAACTTTCTCAGTATGAGAATAGTCGAAGGGCACAGAAAAGTGTGTGTGTGTGTGTGTATGTGTGTGTATACATATATATATATATATATATGTATGTGTGTATGTATGTATGTACACATATATATGTCTATATAGGATGGTATATGGGTGTGCGAATACATATGTGAGTGTGTGTATGTATGTGTACATGTATACATAGAGGGCTCAGGACCAACTGAATAGAAAGGGATAATACTTAAAAGGTGATACTAAAAGGCAAGAGTGGAATATAATGAGAGGAGATGGGGAGAGACAGAATAGGGTAAAATATCTCATATAGAAGAGGCAAGGGAAAATGGTTACAATGGAGGGGAAGAACAGGAAGGTAAAAGGTCAACCTTATTCTCATTGAATTTGGCTTGGGAAGGGAATGACATACACACTAAATAGGATATCTCACCCTACAGGAGAGTAGGGGGGAAGGGGATGAGACAGGGGATGATGGAAGGAAAGGCAGGTAGTGGGGAGGGACGTTGGAAGCACCCACTTTTGAAAAGGGACAGGATCAAAACAGAGAGTAGAATAAGTGGGAGGTGGGATAGGAGGGAGAGAAATATAGTCAGTCTTTTACAATATATCCACTATGGAAATGTTTTGCATAGCTACTCATGTACAACCTATACTGAATTATCTTCCCAATAAGGGTGGATAACAAGGAAGGAAGGGAATGAATCTGGAATTCAAAGTTTTAAAATCAAATGTTTTTAAATATATATATATATATATATATATATATATATATATATATATATATATACACATACATATACATATATATATATACTATTATTAATATCATTTTACATGTAACTGGGAAATAAGATAAACAGGCACTGGGGCATAGAGATCCACCATGCCCTACTGTAAAGTAGGAGGGGTTATGAGCGAAGATATGGGAGAGAGCACAATGGAGAAGGGGACATCCAGTGGGATCATTAGTTTGGCATGGTCGGTAGGGGAAAAACAGGGAGAAAATTTGTAACTCAAAATCTTGCGGAAATGAATGATGTAAACTACAAGTTAATAAAGCATTTGATAAAAAGTAAAAAAAAATTAAGAATGCTATGAAAACATGCTTGTTTAATCACTATAATTTTCAAAGGAATAAAGTTATATTTCAATAATTAAGTTAGAACTATTCATTTGTGCCATCCATACTCCTTGTAAATAAACAGAAACCTCACTAGAATGAGTGTAAAAATCCCAATACACAACCAAAACTTGCCTCAACTTTTGTTTATGTTTATCTCCAATGACTAATTTGTGGGATAGTTTCATGGGTTGAGAAAAGAGGGAGAATCTAGAGATAAAATGGTCTGGTTGAGAAACACTGAACCTCAAGTGAAATAGAGAAAAAGAGATGGGAGACACAAAGGCAACCAATTAACACAGAGAAAGAAATCACTAAACAAATTTACTTCATCTGTTATTTTGGCAAGCTTTTTTTAAAGAATACAACACCTAATTAAAGCAAATACACCACACCTCTTCCTCCATATTTTTAGGAAGTTAGAAAGGCTCTTCTTCACTGGCAATTCAAATTTTAAAATATACTGACCAGGGGCGGCTAGGTGGCGCAGTGAGTAAGAGCGCCGGCCTCGGAGTTGGGATGACCCAAGATCCGATCCAGCCTCAGAAAATGAGCACCCACGCATAAATAATGACTAGCCATGTAACCTTGAGCAAGTTACTTAACCCCAATTGCTTTAAAAAAAAAAATTAAAAAAAAAAATATACTGACCAGATGTTCTGATGTTAAAGAAAGATGTTAATATACTAATTTATGGGTACTAAATGCCCAACTGTAACTGGAAACAATGCTAAATGAAATCATATTCACTAAGAAATCTAGAGCTTTTAAAATGGTGTCTTCATATTTCTGGGTTTTTTTTTTCATAAGCACCAAACACTAATGAATAAATAACATTTAAAAACAACTTTATACTTAAATGTCTTTCTGAAATTTGTTTTCTTTATGCATTTAAAAAAAGTTTTGATATGTTTTTGCCTATCAATCTACGTATCCATTTACCCATCACCCCCATACACACAAACCCTCCCTAAGGTGAATACTATATAAACATATGTTTGTACGTGTATGTATATTATATATGAATCAAAAAGCGAAATAATTTAACACACTGGTGATGTTTGTAAATGCATATCTCATTTTCCATATCTAGTCTAAAATTCCAAAATGTTTTCCAAAAGAGCTGCATACAGTTCTATCAATGGTATATTAATATGTTTCTTCCCAAAGCCAACTCCTACACTTTCTTAAAATACATTTTCCCATTTAAGTATGATGAGGTAAAATAGCAGAGTTCTTTCAGTTTATACTTTTTCTACTGATGACTTGGAGTTTTTTAATGGTTGTTGATGATATGTAGGGAGGGATTCTCTTAGTGGGGAATAGACTGCTGAGGAGTCACAGATATTATAAAAAAGCATCAATAAACCTTTTAGCAAAAATGTGCAGAAGGAAAAAAGTACAGAAAATATTAACAATTGAGGGATTTAGCTACTACCGTTTAAACAAACAGATGATAAGAAAATATTTCTCAAGGTTGATTTTTTCTTGATAACACAGTACAATTTTGAAGCTCAAGAACTACTGAAGAACAACAGCTCTAGTGTAAGAAAGCTGAGAAACTACATTAATCAGGAAAAGAGCATAAATTGTTGGAGAAATGGCTGGCTTAAAGCATATGTAAGTGTAACAGTAGCTGCTCAGTTCTCAATCTGCTTTTCAAGAATACTTATTCCTTCTTGGTTGGCTTCATGACCTTCGAAATTTCCTGCAAAATTCTAAATCTTGTCACCAAATTTGCCCTCAACCTCAAACATTTCTGAACTGACAGAGACCCTGAGACTCTTGAGTGACTCAACCTCTTTCATAGTTTGTATGCAACTCTGTATGTGTATCTGGAAATCTATTTAAAAAGGCAGAGGTTGACACTCATGAAATTAAAGGTTTCCTCTATTGGTGTTTTGAGAATCTTGCTTATAATGCTCGTTATATCTGTGGAGCTATCTCTAGTCCTTTCTGGACCATTTGATGAATGTGTATTGAACTTGCTCGATCTCTTTTTGGGTCTCTCATCTCCCCAATGACGGCTGTTCTACATGGCTGTGGTACTTGGTTACCTTTAGAGAGGAATTATATAAAATATACTTTGTTTTAAAAAAGTACCATAATTTCCATTTCCTGTTCAATCATCTTCCTTGTTCTGCCTACTAAAATACTCACATGTTGAAGATTAAGGTCAAAAAAAATTTGTTGTTAAAAACTGGTTGGTGGGGTCGCAGCCAAGATGGCGGAGTAGAAACAGCACATCCAAGGCACTTTCCTCCCAGATCACCTCCAAACTATGTAAAAGGGGGCTCTTAAAAACTTCTGGAGCCCCATCACCCACTGAACGACACAGAGAAGCTAACCTCCTGCTGAGGACAGCCCAGCAGCCCTGCAGGAAGGACCAGCTCAGTGCTCTGGGAGCCGGCAGCGCAGCGCACAGTGTGCAGGGAGCCGAGCACAGGTCCACCTGAGTTGCAGTTTTAGCCCCAGGGTGGCCAGGCCAGCAGCTGGAGGAGAAATTGGGAAGAGAAATGAGAAGGATGCAGGAAAAGTATGAAATGAGAGTCAACAGCCTGAGGAAAACAACACCTTAAAAAACAGACTAACTCAAATGGCAAAGGAGGCCCAAAAGGGCAATGAGGAGAAGAGTGCCTTAAAAAGTCGAATCTGCCAGATGGAAAAAGAATCTCAAAAGCTGACTGAGGAGATTCATTCCTTCAGAGTTAGACTGGAACAAATGGAAGCTAATGACTTTATGAGAAATCAAGATGCTGTTAAGCAGATCCAAACAAAAGAAAGAATAGAAGGCAATGTGAATGATCTCATGGGAAAAACCACTGACCTAGAAAATAGATCCAGGAGAGAGGATTTAAAAAGTATTGGACTACCCAAAAGCCATGATCAAAGAAAGAATCTAGAAATCACCCTTCAAGAAATTCTCAAGGAAAATAGCCCTGATGTTTTAGACCCAGAGGGCAAAACAGAGGTTGAAAGAATCCAGTGATCACCTCCTAAAAAAGATCCCAAAAGAAAACTCCCAGGAATATTATAGCCAGGTTCCAGAATCCCCAGATCAAGGAGAAAAATACTACAAGCAGCCAGGAAGAAACAATTTCAATATTGTGGAAACACAATCAAAATAGTACAGGACCTGGCAGCTTCTACACTGAGGGATCAAAAGGCATGGAATATGATATTCCAGAGAGCAAAAGAGCTGGGAATGAACCCAAGGGTCACCTACCCAGCAAAACTGAGTATTTTGTTTTGGGGGAAAGTATGGTCATTCAGTGGAATAGAGGACTTTCAAGCATTCTTGAGGAAAAAACCAGAATTGAATAGAAAATTTGACATCCAGACACAAGAAGCAAGAGATGCCTGAGAAGGTAATCAGGGAAAAGAAATCAAAAGGAACTTATCAAAGTTGACCTATTTACATTCCCACATGGAAAAACAGTAACTGTGACTGATGAAACCTCTCTCAGTATGAAAATAATGGAAGAAGGGTATATGGTCATTTGAATACATATGTGAATGTGCGTATATATGTTTACAGTTACACATGGATAGAGGGCATAGGTTGAACTTGTTGGGAAGGGATGATACTTAAGGGGTGAAATCATAAGATGAGAGAGGAAAGTGTCAAGAGGAGACGGGGAGAAACAGGGTAGGGTAAACTATCTCATGTAGAAGAAGCAAGGAGAAGTGGCTGCAGGGGAGGGGAAGAATAGGAAGGCAAAAAGGCAAAACCACATTCTCATTGAATTTGGTTCAGGGAGAGAATGACATATATACTAAATGAGATATCTCAACCTGCAGCAGAATAGGGGAAGGGGGATGAGAGGAGGGATGATGGATGGGAGGGCATTCTTGGGGGGGAGGGGAGGTTGGAAGTACCCACTATAGAAGAGGGACAGGATCAAGTAGGGAATGGACCAGATGGGGAGTGGGATGGGTGGGAGGGAATTATAAGCAGTCTTGTACAATATATCTACTATGGTAAAGTTTTGCATAGCTAGACATGTACAACATATACTGAATTACTTATCTTCCCAGAGGGAATGGGTGACAAGGGAGGAAGGGAATGGATCTGAAATTCGAGGTCTTAAAATTAAATGTTTCAAATACATATATAAATACGATTATTAATACTCTTTTGCATGTAATTGGGAGATAAGATGTGCAGGCATTGGGGCACAGAGATTCACCTTGCTCTAATGGAAAAGTCGAAGGGGGTATGGGAGAAGATATGGGAGAGAGCCGATTGGAGGAAGCGATATCTTGTGCGACTGCTATTCTGGGATGGTGGGTAGGGGAAAAACGGGGGAAAAATTGTAACTCAAAATCTGGCAGAAATGAATGATGTAAAACAGAAGTTGATAAAGCATTTGTTTAAAAAAAGTGATTGGTATGACTGAGAAAATGACTTATGTGGCTTCTTCAAGGATAAAGTCCTCTCTTCCCTTCATCCTGATAAAATTGAAATGTGGATTCTTAAAAGAAGCTGCTTTCACAAGAACAGACAGGATGAAAAATTCACAATTGCAGCAACTGGATTTGGAATCTTTCCCTCCTCCTTCACTCAATTAAACAACAAGACCATACTTTCTAGAGCACTATTTCCTAGTTTAGCAGAATAACACCAGGAGTCAATAAGAAGTTAAAAGCAAATTGATGAATACAAGGTAGAACTAAAGAAAAACATCAGGAAAACAAAATTAATGGCTGATCTGCTTAGCATTAAGGAAGTAGTACCTAATATTACTCAAGGACACAATTACAAAACACTTTTCACACAAATAAAGTCAGATCTAAATAACTGGAGAAATAGCAGTTACTCATAGGTAGGCTGAGTTAATACTACCTAAATTAATTTACGTATTCACAACCATACCAAACTACCTAAAAATTATTTTACAGAGCTAGGAAAAATAATAACAAAATTCATCTGGAAGAACAAAAAGTCAAGAATACCAAGGGAATTAATGAAAAAAAAAAGCAAATAATGGAAAAAATGCAAAGGAAGGTGGCCTAACCACACCAGATCTAAAACTATATTATAAAGCTCTAATGTTCCAAACTAGTGTTGGATCAGCAGAATAGGGTAGGTACACAAAACACAATAGTCAATGACCATAGAAATCTACTGTTTGATAAACCCAAAGTCTAACTTCTGGGAGAAGAAGCCACTATCTGACAAAAACTGATGGGAAAACTGGAAAACAGTGTGGCAGAAACGAGGCATAGACCAACATCTTACAACATAGGCCAAGATATGATCAAAATGGGTACATGACTTAGACATAAATAGTAATACCATAAGCAAATTAGGAGACCAAGAAATAGCTTACTGCCAGATCTATGAAGTTGGAAAGAATTTACGTCCAAACAAGAGTTAAGAAAACATTATGAAATGCAAAACATCATTCTGGGGAGGGCGGAGCCAAGATGGCGGAGTAGAAACAGCTCTTCCAAGCCTCTCTGCCCCCAGATTCTCCACAAACTATGTAAAAAAGGACTCTGAAAAACTTCTGGAGCCCCAGCACCCACAGAACGACACAGAGAAGCTAACCTCCCGCTGAAGACAGCCCAGCACCCTGCAGGAAGGACCAGCGCAGTGGTCTGGGAGCCGGCAGCACGCAGAGCGCAGGAGCCGAGCCGAGCCCAGGTCCACTTAAGCCGAGGTTTTAGCCCCAGGGCGGCAGGGCCAGCAGCCGGCTGGAGGAACCCCAGAACACCAGGAACTGTGGAGATTCCAGAATTATCAACATAGACTTGCCTAGGACAAAGTAAGAGGTTAGTGTCCTATGGACTTCGGGACCTGTATTTGGGGAATGCGTCAGCTCCCTCCCCTGGGGGCTAGAAGCTGCTGAGGAGACACGCCACTGTGTAGTTTTCAGAGGCATTTCCGGCTCCCAGCCTACAAATCGTGGGGAGATCCAGCGATCAGACTTGGGGGGTAATCGCTCTTGCTTTAACCTCCCTGGATCTGGATTGTGATCTAGGGTGGAAGTTGTGGGTGGGTTTACAGCTTGCCAGAAACGGAAGTTGCCCCCGACACGTTCGGGACGAAAATTCCTCTAGCTGGCCTTAAAGCCATAGTGTGGCAACAAGCCCAAAAGTCAAGCAATTAAGTGGCAACATGCCAAGGCAAAGGAAACAGAAAAATGCAACCCTAGACTCCTATTTTGGGGCATAGAGCGGGAAAAGGACTGTGAGGTCAGAAGTCCTGCTCCAAAAGCCCCAGGGGAAAACATGAGTGGGTTGCAGGCCATAGAGGACCTTAAGAAGGACTTTAAAGATCAAATAAGAGAAGTGGAGGAAAAATTGGAAAGAGAAATGAGAAGGATGCAGGAAAAGTATGAAATGAGGGTCAACAGCCTGACTGAGGAAACAACACCTTAAAAAGTAGACTAACCCAAATGGCAAAGGAGGCCCAAAAGGGCAATGAGGAGAAGAATGCCTTAAAAAGTCGAATTTGCCAGATGGAAAAAGAATCTCAAAAGTTCACTGAGGAGATTCATTCCTTCAGAGTTAGACCGGAGCAAATGGAAGCTAATGACTTTATGAGAAATCAAGATGCTGTTAAGCAGATCCAAACAAATGAAAGATTAGAAGACAATGTGAAATATCTCATGGGAAAAACCACTGATCTGGAAAATAGATCCAGGAGAGACAATTTAAAAATTATTGGACTACCTGAAAGCCATGATCAAAGAAAGAACCTAGAAATCACCCTTCAAGAAATTCTCAAGGAAAATTGCCCTGATGTTTTAGATCCAGAGGGCAAATAGAGGTTGAAAGAATCCACCGATCACCTCCTGAAAAAGATCCCAAAAAGAAAACTCCCAGAAATATTATAGCCAGGTTCCAGAATCCCCAGATCAAGGAGAAAATACTACAAGCAGCCAGGAAGAAACAATTTCAATATTGTGGAAAACACAATCAGAATAGCCCAGGACCTGGCAGCTTCTACACTGAGGGATCAAAAGGCATGGAATATGATATTCCAGAGGGCAAAAGAACTGAGAATGAACTCACGGGTCACCTACCCAGCAAAACTGAGTATTTTGTTTCAGGGGAAAATATGGTCATTCAGTAGAATAGAGGACTTTCAAGCATTCTTGAGGAAAAAACCAGAATTGAATAGAAAATTTGACACCTAGACACAAGAAGGAAGAGATGCCTGAGAAGGTAATCAGGGAAAAGAAATCAAAAGGAACTTATCAAAGTTGAACTATTTAAATTCCTATATGGAAAAGCAATATCTGTGACTGATGATATCTTTCCCACTATGAAAATAATGGAAGAAGGGGGTGTGGTCATACGAATACATATGTGAATGTGTGTGTATATGGTTACAGTTATATATGGATAGAGGGCATAGGTTGATTTTGTTGGGGAAGGGAGAGTACTCAAGGGATGAAATTATGAGGTGAGAGAGGAAAGTGGCAAGAGGAGATGGGGAGAGACATGGTAGGGTAAACTATCTCATGTAGGGAAGTGGGTGCAAAGGAGGGGGAGAATAAGGAAGGCTAAAAAGGCAAAACCACATTCACATTGAATTGGGTTCAGGGAGAAAATGACATACATACTAAATGGGATATCTCAACCTGCAGCAGGATAGGGGGAAGGGGGACGAGAGGAAGGATGATGGATGGGAGGGCATCCTTGGGGTGAGGGGAGGTTGGAAGTACCCACTATAGAAGAGGGACAGGATCATGTAGGGAATGGACCAGGTGGGGGGTGGGATGAGTGGGAGGGAATTATAAACAGCCTTGTACAACATATCTACCATGATAATGTTTTGCATAGCTAGACATGTACAACATATACTGAATTACTTATATCCCAAGAAGGAATGGGTGACAAGGGAGGAAGGAAATGGATCTAAAATTCAAGGTCGTAACATTAAATGTTTCAAATATATATATATATAAATACTATTATTAATACTCTTTTGCCTATAATTGGCAGATAAGATGTGCAGGCATTGGGACACAAAGATTCATCTTCCTCTAATGGAAAAGTCGATGGGGGTATGGGAGAAGGTATGGGAGAGAGCAGATTGGAGGAAGCGATATCTTGTGGGACTGCTATTCTGGGAGGTTATGTAGGGGAATAATGGGGGGAAAATGATTGTAACTCAAAATCTGGCGGAAATGAATGATGTAAAACAGAAGTTAATAAAGTATTTGTTTAAAAAAAAAACATCATTCTGAGTACATTCAGTTAAAAAGTTTTGACACAAATCAATGCAACCAAGATCAGAAGGAAATCAGAAAGCTGGGAAGCAATTTTTACAGCCAGTGTTTCTGATAAAGGCCTCATTCTCAAATATATAAAGAAGTGAGTCAAATTTATAAGAATACAAATCATTCCCCAATTGATAAATGGTCAAAGGATATGAACAGGTAGTTTTGAGATGAAATTAAAGCTATCTATAGTCATATGAAATTGCTCTAAATCACTACTGATTAGAGAAATGCAAATTAAAACAACTCTTGAGGTCCCACCTTATACTAATCAGACTGGCTAATATGACAAAAGAAGATGTGGGAAAACTGGGGCACTGGTACACTCTTGGTGGAGTTGTAAACTGATCCAACCTTTCTGCAGAGTAATTTGGAACTATGCCCTTTATAGTTTATAGTCTTTGGATATAAAACTCGGCACATGCTTTGATCTAGAAATACAACTACTAGGTCCTTATCCCAAAGAGATCATAAAAATGGGAAAAGGATGCACATGTACAAAGATATTTATAGCAGTTCTGTTTGTGGTGGCAATGAACTGGAAACTGAAGGGATGCCCATCAACTGGAGACCAGTTAAACAAGTTATGGTATATGGATGTAATGAAATACACTGTGCTATAAAAAATGAGGAGCACAGGCAGGTTTCAGAAAAAACTGGACTTACATGAATTGATGCTGAATGAAGTGAGCAGAACCAGGAAAACATTGTACACAATAACACCATCGTGTGATGATCAACTCTGATAAGACTTAGCTCTTCTCAGAAATACAGTAATTGAAGACAATTTCCAAAATACTCATGATAGAAAATTTTATCCAATTCCAAAGAAAGAACTATGGAGTCTCAGAGTCTGAATGAAGATTATAGCATTCTATTTTCTCTTTTTTGTTGTTTTTACTTTTTCTTTATCATGATTTTTCATTTTGTTCTGGTTGTTCTTTCACAACATGACTAACATGGAAATATGTTTAATATGATTGTACATGTACAGCCTATATCAGATTCCTTGCCATCTGGTGGAAGGGGTATGGAAGGGGGCAAGAATAAAAAAACTGGAACTCAAAATCTTATAAAAGTGAATGTTAAAAACTAGCTTTACAATTGGAAAATTGTAAATTTAATTGGAAAAAATAAAATACTATTAAAAAGAAATAGAGCTTTTGGCTGTAGGAGCGACTGGCTTCGTGTTGAAATGGGCAAGTTCATGAAACCCGGAAAGGTGGTGCTGGTCCTGGCCGGGCGGTACTCCGGGCACAAAGCCGTCATCGTCAAGAACATTGACGATGGGACCTCTGACAGGCCCTACAGCCATGCCTTGGTGGCAGGTATCGACTGCTACCCAAGAAAAGTTACTGCAGCAATGGGCAAAAAGAAGATTGCCAAGCGATCGAAAATCAAGTCCTTTGTGAAAGTTTATAACTACAACCACCTCATGCCCACCAGATACTCTGTGGATATCCCATTGGACAAAACAGTTGTCAACAAGGATGTGTTCCGTGACCCTGAACTAAAACGTAAGGCAAGGAGGGAGGCCAAGGTCAAGTTTGAGGAAAGGTATAAGACAGGCAAAAACAAGTGGTTCTTCCAGAAGCTACGGTTTTAGAACTACTATGTTGGTCAGTAAATAAAATGTGTACTAAAAATGAAAAAAAAAAAAAAGAAATAGAAATAATAATAATTATACTCAAAAAACATGGCAACTGGTAGGGAGACCTTAAAATGCACATCAGTTATTTAATGAATGAAAAAGAATTCCTATGTCACATATATTAGTAAATATATTCCAAACTGATATAAGCATCCTGAGCCACAAAAATAAGGTTTGTTTTAAAATATCATGACTGTATAAAAACACAAGAAAAAGAAGCAAACATATTTTATGATAGAACTTTATGTTATTACCAATTAATAGAGGAAACATGGAGTAAAAGGTAGTTATGTTAGTATTTCTGTTAATAGCCAGAAATCAGCTTTTCTTAACTATGATATTTCATCTCATTCTACAGGCCAGAGAAAATGGCAGAGGTAATTATCACAGCAACTGCGCAAGAGAAATTGCCTTCAACAATGGGATACTTGCATATGAAGGAAGAAATTTATATCATGTTTCTAAAACAGTCCTCATATTTCTATTTATTCATCAATATTGACAAAAAAATGAAAAAGGAACCCTTTTTAAATGTCAAAAATTAATTCAAAGAGTCAATATTCAACAATAACAATTGTTATCACAATTCTATCAGACTTCAAGTTATGCAGTCTTATACGCATTATGTTATTAAAGGCTTTTGACAATATTCTGAGTTAGAAACCATTAATATTCCCACTTTTCAGATGGGTAAAACAAGGCTGAGATATGTCAAGTGATTTGCCCATTATAATAGAGAACAATGACTTGCAGTGGAATTCTCAAACAGGACTTCTTCATTGTAAGGACAACACGAATGAAGAGTCATCTTGTAAGAGGGCATATAGTAATATAGATCATGTTTTTTACTTGAGATAATAAGCATGTATGAACATGTCCAAATAAAGGATTAACATTTTATCTAGCAAAACTTTTTTAGTTAAGAGGCTTACACATTGAAACATGAAGGAAATTTTAAATTATATGTGATCTTTGACCCTTAAAATAAAGATCTAGGAGGTGAAGTCAAGATGGTGGAGTAGAAACAGCACTTCCACAGTGCTCCGGCCCACATCACTCCCAAATTTAGGTAAAAGGGGACTCTGAACAAACTCTGAAGCTACAGAACCCACAAAATGATACAGAAAAGCTAACCTCCCGCTGAGGGCAGCCTGGCATCCTGGGAGGGAGCAGCCAGAGCAGCACTCTGGGAGCCGAGCCCAGGCCTGCATGAGTCTGAGGTTTTAGCCCCAGGGAGGCTCAAACAGCAGCCAGCTGGAGGGACTCCAGAACACCAGCAGCTGTGGTGTTTCCAGAATTACCAACACATAAATGCCAACTACAAAGTGAGAGGTTAATGCAGTATGGACTTGGGGACTCATTAGTTGGGAGAGCCTGTCAGCCTCTTTCCCTGGGGGCGAGAAGCCGGAGACACTTCAATGCAGCTGCAGGCATGCGGCAGCTTCAGCTCCTGGCCTGCAAACTGTAGGCCAACCAGTCTATTAGTCTTGGGGGTGATTGCTCTTACTTTAACTTTCTTGGATGTGGACTGTGGTCTGGGATAGAGGTCTTGGGCTATGTGACCAGCTTGCCAGAGTGTGTGGATGCTTCAGAGAGGGCACCCAACTAATACTTCCAGCAGCTGAGAAAACCCCAGTGTTTGGGAGAGAAGCTCCCCTGGTTGTGGCAGAGTCCTACTGTGGCAACAAGCCCAAAATTCAAGTAATTGAGGGGCAAAATGCCTATGCAAAGGAAACAAAATAAACAGAAAAATTTAACATTAGACTCCTATTTGGGGGCAAAGAAGATCAAAGTATGGAACAGAAGGAGGACTGTAAGGTCAGAACTCCTGCACCAAAAGCCCCAAATGAAAATACAAGCTGGTAACAGGCCATAGATGACCTTAAGAAGCAGGTAAGTGGAAGAAAAACTGGGAAGAAAAATGAGAAAGATGCAAGAAAAGTATGAAATAACAGTCAACAGCCTGAGGAAAATAACAACTTAAAAAACAGACTAACTCAAATGGCAAAAGAGACTCAAAAAGGCAACGAGGAGAAGAATGCCTTAAAAAGACGAATTTACCAGATGGAAAAAGTATCTCAAAAGCTCACTGAGGAGAATCATTCCTTCAGAATTAGACTGGAACAAATGGAAGCTAGTGACTTTATGAGAAATCAAGATGCTGTTAAGCAGATCCAAACAAATGAAAGAATAGAAAGCAATGTGAAATATCTCATGGGAAAAACCACTGACCTGGAAAACAGATCCAGGAGAGACAATTTAAAAAGTATTGGACTACCTGAAAACCATTATCAAAGAAAGAACCTAGAAATCATCCTTCAAGAAATTCGCAAGGAAAATAGCCCTGATGTTTTAGACCCAGAGGGCAAAATAGAGTTTGAAAGAATCCACCAATCACCTCCTGAAAAAAGATCCCAAAAAGAAAACTCCTAGGAATATTATAGCCAGGTTCCAGAATTCCCAGATCAAGGACAAAGTACTACAAGCAGCCAGGAAGAAACAATTTGAATATTGTGGAAACACAATCAGAATAGCCCAGGATCTGGCAGCTTCTACACTGAGGGATAGAAGGGCTTGTAATATGATATTCCAGGGGTCAAAGGAGCTGGGATTAAAATCAAGAATAACCTACCCAGCAAAACTGAGTATCATGTTTCAGGGGAAAATATGGTCATTCAGTGGAATAGAGGACTTTCAAGCATTCTTGAGGAAAAAACCAGAGTTGAATAGAAAATTTGACATTCAGATACAAGAAGCAAGAGAAGCATGAGAAGGTAAACTGGGAAAAGAAATCATAATGAACTTATCAAAGCTGAACTATTTACAATCCTACATGGAAAAACGATCATTGTAACTGATAAAACTCTTCTCAGTATGAAAATAGCTGAAGAAGGGTATATGGGCATATGAATACATATGTGAATGTGTTTATATATGTTACAGGTATACATAGATAGAGGGCACAGGTCGAACTTAATAGGAAGGGATGATACTTAAAGGGTGAAGTTAAGAGGTGAGAGAGGAGTGTAATGAGAGGAAATGGGAAGAGATGAAATGGGGTTAACTATCTCATATAGAAGAGGCAAGGAAAAATGGTTGAAGGGGAGGGGAAGAATAAGAAGGCAAAAAGGCAAAACCTTACTCTCATTGAATTTGAAACAGAGAGAGTGACATACATACTAAATAGGATATCTCACCCTATAAGAGAGTAGGGGGGAAGGGGATGAGAGAGGGATTGATGTGGGGGATGTTGGCAGGGAAGGGGGGGAGGGAAGTTGGAAGCACCCACTTTTGAAAAGGGACAGGATCAGAGTAGGGAATGGACCAAGTGGGAGGTGGGATAGGAGGGAAGGAAATGTAGTTGGTCTTTTACAATATATCTACTATGGCAATATTTTGCATAGCTACACATTTACCACATATACCGAATGGTTTATCTTCCCAGTAAGGGCGGGTGACAAGGGAGGAAGGGAATGAATCTAGAATTCCAAGTTTTAAAATCAAACATTCAAAAATATATAAATACTATTATTAATATTATTTTACATATAATTGGGAAATAAGATATACAGGCATTGGGGCACAGAGATTCACCCTGACCTACTGAAAAAGTCAAAGGGGGAATAGGAGAAGATATGGGAGAAAGCAGATTGGATGAGGGGAAATCCTGTGGGGCTGCTATTCTGGGGTGGTGGGTAGGGGGAAAATGGGGAAAAAAATTGTAACTCAAAATCTGGCAGAAATGAATGATGTAAACCTGAAGTTAATAAAGCATTTGAAAAAAAAGGTCTATATTAATTTTATATAAACTAAAAAATTCCTCATAATTTTTAGTGAGTGAATGACTGATTAAAAGAATTTGGTATACAATGAGTATTTTTGGAACAAAATTCAGAAAAGACTTTATATGGTTTTAATATGAATGCATATTTTCTATTTAACAATACAGTAACCAATTCTAAGATTTAAAAAATTCAATTTTCCTCATCTTATTCTTTTGGTAATCAGTCTTAAATTCATATCTACAAATATAAATATATAGTTCATTATGAATTTTTGATCAAGAGTCCACTTCACTTTTTAATATTGTATTTATCTCTCAGGCTAAGAAATAAGACTGACAATTGTCAGTAAACTCCTATTATGTCCACACCTGCTGTCCGCACCAAATGTCAGTATAATCTGCAGGTAAAAATGAGAAAAAAAATTGAAAATATTTGTAACTTCTGCTTGAGGGAATAAGAATAAAGCAAATCAATATAACTTGTCATTTCCTTAGAGTACTGTATTCTTATGAACATTTTGATAGAGTTTGCCCATTTAAACAAGGATAAAAGCAAAGAAAGTTCTTAGAAAATAAGTATTCATTATTTCTCCATCACAAAAATTAAAGTCATATTCAGCATTATGTCAAAATATAAGTTAAATACACCCTAACAAGTGTTTGTTCACAATAGCTGTAAATATTTATGAAGATCTAAAATAAATCAGTAATGGATAGTCACATTATTCATTACTATAACTGATATGAAATACTACTGTTTTTAAATATGAAATATTACCAATACTGCCAACCTCATTTTATTTAAATACCAATACTTAAGAACATAAAATGTTATAATAATGTTCTCTATGTATGTTTTATATTATCTGAATGTTGTCATATTATCTGTATTTGCCATTACAATGACCTATAAAATATATGAAATTCTATAAGATATAATTCTTAACATATATATTTTTCTTTAAAGTTGGCAAAGTGATTTACATAACATCATTTTATTTGAGCCTCAGAATAGTTGGTAGTTGTCATTGGCATATGTAGGGGGTAGGAATATAACAATAAGTCTTTTATTGTAATACTATAAAAGTTTGCTTTAAGATTATTATGGTGGCAGTGGGTGGAAATTATTGTGATGAAGAGGGAGGAAGAACTGTTAATAATCTAGGCAAATAGTGACAAGGACCTGAATGAGGATGGTGGCAGTAAGAACAGTAAATATATATAAAACCCTCTGATAGACTGGATACAGAGAATGAGAGGAGACAATGAAAAAATAACTTCTTATTCACTCATCCTACAAGCAAGGTTGATGGGAAAATGGTGAGACTTACAAAAGTAGAGGAGTTGAAAGGAAGGTAAGGATAGTATTAAAAGATAGAGATGAACATTTAGGCATCATGAACACAGAAGTGGGGGCAGTAGCCATGAAATAGAAATAATAACAAAACCAATTATATACACAGTTAACATAATTCTGGAAAGAGAAGCAAAGGAAGAAGATGAGAGAGACAGACAGAGACAGACAGACAGTTGATAAAGTAAATTCAGGTCGCTTCACTCTTACTCAGTAAGTGGAAGATAATATTAGTCATTGGTGATTGCTGCATTAACTGAACAACCTAAGAGCATTCCTAAGTTCCTAATTCTGTATTATCCAAATTCCTTCACCTTTGCACATACTGATAACCCTCACATTGAAGTGTCCTAAGGTAATTACCATGTTGAGATGATAGCATAGACTCAATAAGTCTTCTAAGAGGATTAGCATCTCAATGTTTTTGGATTACATAAAACTGCTGTTGCTTTTAAAAATTATTTAACAGTAATAAAAAAAAATACCCTAAACCTTTCTTGTAGGCACAGTTAGGTTTGATCTACTTTTAAGCTGAAGAAAATACGATCAACTCAAAGAAGTCTTGATCTTTATCATCTTATCAACCATAAACTGAATATGGTTTATACTAAAACATTACAGTGATTTTATCTTTGAGGTTAAAGCATAATTAGCTTTCTAATCAAGATACAAAAAAATTTAAACATATTTATGTTAACAATTAGCAGACATTTCCTAGTCTCTTCTATGCACAACTAATATAAAATAATAGAGTTATAATGAAAAGTGTACTTTTCTAGTACCATGTTCACTGTCTGCAGTCTTGGAAGAACTAACCCAGGAGTGGGAAAGCTGTGGCCTTGAAGCCACATGTAGCTTTCTAGGTGCCCAAGTATGGCCCTTTGACTGAATCCAAACTTCATAAAACAAATCCTTTTATTAAGGATTTTACTATTTACTAAACAGTTCTTCTCCTTTTCTAAACTGACTCTCTCTCTCTCTCTCTCTCTCTCTCTCTCTCTCTCTCTCTCTCTCATAACGTGGTCTTGGACAAGTAACATCTCTAAAGCTTAGTTCCTTTACCTATTACTTAGGGATAACCAGCAGCTCTTTTTCATAGTGAACACAGCCAACAATAAACGTAAAGCACTTTGAAGACTATAAAACAATACACAAGTACAAAGCATTAGTATCCATATTTAAGACCTATCTTCTTAAAATAAAAAATCACCACCTACTTGCTATATAAAATTTTCTTAAGTTAAAAACATTATATATTTGCCAGGAGATGTGGGTATGAATAGAAAGCAAACAAAGCTTTAAAATAACAAATGAAAGAAAGCAGCATATTTCTAGAACAAGACATATAAATACAGTGAGAGTACTGTATGAAGTACATAACTTGCTTCTTTGAAACTTCCAACCACTGCTCTTTCTTCTATCTGGGGAAAGGCACCTTTGCCTCACCTGCAAATATGATAATTTCTAGCATTTATTATAGTGCCTATGCCTGCATGGCAGGCATTGTGCTAAGGCATTACCTCATTTGATTCTCACAAAAGCCCTAGGAGGTGGGTGTTATTATTCCCATTTTACAGATGAGGAAAGTGAGGCAAACAGAAGTTAAGTAACTTGCCCCAGGTAACACAGCTAGTGTCACAGGCCAAATATGAAGTGATGTCTTTGCAACTCCAGGCTCAGAACTCTATCTACTGTACCACCTGGCTGCCTGGCAGATTGAAGATCAGATATTACTGTCCCATACCTTGAGTAGTACTCCCTTCTTTGGTCCTTCTTTTCTCCTCAAAACGACTAAAAATTCTTTTTGAGGGGGCTGTTCCTAGCTTTCCTGGGAAGGCTCAGTTCATTTTGAGCTTTAGCATTACTGCCTTCTATTTATATATACATATATATATATATATATATATATATATATATATATATATATATGCTCTTGACTATGCTCAAGTTAAGAAAATAGTTTCAAAAATGGACAAAGTATGATTAGGCAGCAGATTGTTGGAGGGAAAAGAGACATTTAATGAATAGCAAGTTCAATATGAGTCAACAGTGACATGATACCACACACACACAAAAGAACCAATCTCCTTTGGCTATTTAGAGAAATATAGTGTCCTATGTTAGGGTGGGGTTAGTCCTATTGTCAGTCCCAGTCACATCGAATCTGACATAATGTATTCAATTCTGGGTGCCACCATTTAGCAAGGGACATAATAACAGGTGTGCTATAAAGCATCTAGATAAGGGTTATGAGGATGGTGAGAGTCCTTGAGATAAGAAATTGGGATCCGATTTAAAAAAAAAAAACCAACAGGGATGGTTAATTCTCTTGGAGAAGAGATAACTTAGGAGGGATGTGACAGTTGTTTTTAAGTACTTGGTAGTCTAGCCTGTGGCAGTGGCACTCCTTGTTCTACTTGATGCCAGAAAGTTGCAGAAATTTTGACTTGCAGTAAGGAGAAACCTCAACACCACTATGCAAAAAGTGGAACTATCTGCTTCTGGAGCTAAGCATTAATAGTATCCTTGGAAATAATTTGTTGCAAAGACAAACTAGCAAAAATGTTCGAATTACACAAACCAAATGTCTTGCACTTATTTCAGTATAAATTCTGAAATCACTGAAATCAAAAGTTAGATATGAGTTTGGCAGTACAGTGAAAGCAATGTTTCCAAAATGTCTGTCATATTTTGATTTTCTTGGATTATTTAAAACTGTTGCTCAAAAAGCAACTTCAAGTAGTTCAATAACAAAATCCCCTCAATTAAAAAAAAATCCACATTTCCAGTTCCTCTGCAGGAGGTCATTGTTAATGAAGCTCTTGAGAAGGCTTTATTTTT
This sequence comes from Gymnobelideus leadbeateri, assembly GCA_011680675.1. Lineage (NCBI taxonomy): Eukaryota > Metazoa > Chordata > Mammalia > Diprotodontia > Petauridae > Gymnobelideus > Gymnobelideus leadbeateri. The sequence goes on from WOXC01009737.1 coordinate 144,848, forward strand.
CAGCTAATCCTAAACAGAAAGCATATTTAGATCAAATGAATAAAGAAAACGACTATTTCTTAATCTTCAGTCTCAGTCTCCTCCTGCCCCCCCACCTGGCTTCTGCAAATAGCAGAACCCATGAAAGTCCCCTTCTTTGACTTGGGCTCCTTTGTCCTCTCAAGGTTGCCTAATCATATTCATCTCTAAAAATGAGGTAGGGAAGATTTCAAAAGCTGCATTCACATTAAATCAACTTTCTGATTCGTGCATTGCAGGAATAAAGCAGTGCAATCACATCTTAAATTGGTTTACAGCAGGCTGTCTACCTTACCCTTGTTCTCAGAACTGATGAAATGAATAGTTTTAAAATAGCACTTTTTGAAATGACATGAGAATTAATAGTGTGTCATTATCCCACTGTTGACAAGTGAAAGATTTTTAACTCCTTAAATGAGCAACTCTAATAAAGTTACAGAGAAGCACCATAGCATGTGTATACTGATTGACATGTTGTAACAATTTTCAAGTTAAATGTAAAAACACACCATATTCTTGAGAAGCCAAAGTTAAAATATCAAATGCAAAATGTAACTGGACCAACTTTAAAATAATACTTAAGGTATCCACGTGGTAGTTAGTATACAATGGTGTGAAATAATATGCTAGTTAACATAAATAAGTAAAACAAAATTTACTTTTCTACTGAGGATTATTTGACCTTCTAATACATATATACATTGATGTTATCTTTTAGATTCAAATTCCCATTATTTAAAGGAAAACAAAAATAGAATGTTACATACCCTGGGGTTAAAGCAGATCTCTGACCTTTATTTAGGTGGTTTTAAAAGTTTTAGTACAGTTATAAACTTTTATAAAAAGCTTAATCCTGCCCTAATACTTTTGAGACCCCTTATATTTAAAGATGATACTACTGAGAATGATTTATACCGTTATCAGCTCTACACATGGTAAAATAGGTTTTAATATTTCTTAACATAAAAATCTAAAACATTAGCAAAGTTTGTGTTTAACTTTTGCCATGTTGACTTTAAAATGTTTTTCTTAATGCTTCCTAACTCTGATACTTAAGGAAAACACAAAATAACACTTTAATATCATTTTTAACATGTCCAAAACAGAATTCTATTTCTCTATCTTTTTTTCTAGACCAAATAGATATAATTTAAAAAAAAAAACATTGTTTTATAGCTCTCTGTAAAAAGAGATAGAAGTTATTGTTGTTACCTGAAAGCAGTTTACTTTCAGGTACGTACAAACAAGTTCTCAAGTTGTAGAGGGCTTAGCTAAATGTTTTCCATTGATTCCAGCATTCTCTGAACTCTTCTGCTTATTCACAGAATGGGTACAGAATAGGCATCAGCAATACAGCTTTTTTAAGCACCCCTCCAGCTCTAAGTAGTCAATAGCAGTCAAGCAGATAACATCCCATGCTACAATTTGAAAACGTGTTAATGCTATTTTACTGCAGTGGTTTGGTACTTAAATGTGGCTATAATACATTTTCATTTTACCTGTATGAAAAAAAGAGCAGGAGAGCTACCAATATGACAAAGAAAGGCATAAAATTCAGGCAATGGATTAAAGAGACAAATGAAGGAACTCTTCTCCTCCTTTATTAGAAAGAGAAGAAACAGATTGTGCTCAATTTGCTTAGGGCCAACAGCTCCATTGTGTGGAATGTAGCCCATCTCAGTCACAGAGCTCACTTAGGAGTTTTACTATGAGAAGAGTAAACCAGATGGACTATTTACTTTCAACAAGATAATTTTGAAGAAAATTGTGGTAAATCAAAGAAAGTTTTTAGCTTCATCTGCCATTTCAATGTACACTCTGATCATAGGGGATGACTCAGTTTAGACAAAAATAAGATGCCAAGTAAGAAAAATGGTGGAATAAAATAAAATTTAATCAAAATGCTTTTCATCACATTTGCAATAGATTTTCATTTAGAAAAGAAGTTAAGAGCATAATGACATCTACCAGTTAGATTTATTAAAAAAAAAAAACTTTTCCTGCATCTACTGTTAAATTAATGTACTGACCACAACATAAATAAAACTCATTCTGTACTGTAGAAGAGGCAAATAATTTGGACAGCTTCATGCCTGAAGCCAAAAGTTATCCACTTCTTGAATTCCAGAAAGTCAATCTTTTAAGAAACTAGAAAAAATGCAACTAACATGCTCCAGGAAGCACAAATCAATGCACACTACTACATAACCTGCCTGTTGTGCCTTGGCTTTACACACACCAAAAATTCTGCTGACCCCAATAGCTAGTCCATGCTTCTTCTTCACTTTGTCCTCAATGTCTGTCAGGATACTTGCTCATCTTTCTTTAACTTGGCTTCTATTCTGACATAATCCCATCCCTTGATCCTCTCCCTCACACCAAATCACCACGCGATTTCCTGGTCTAACTCTATGATAATCATATTAGTCTGTATTTAAATTTCAACTTCCAAATATTCAGGCCACTGTACTGTAACATTAACCTACTTTTCCTCTACCTAGAATTGATCTCTAAGAAAAATAGCTATAGATTAGATGAGAGATAAAAGATGTGTTACATTATGAGTTAATTAGGGCTAAATTCCAACTGTAAATGTAAGAAAATAGTGGTAATCAGCACAAAGCAAGATCTATCTCATCCATAAAAAAGTAGGAAAGATTGTCAGCCATATGGAGTCAGAGCAACTAAAATCATTCCATATTAATGTACATGAAGACAAATGGATATGGAAACTACTACAAACTTGGTTCAATTTTCCAGTTCAATTGTCAATAAAACTTTAAATAGAACTTGGCTGACCTAAAACCAAAATTAACCAGAATTTTTTTAGCATTTCACTTAAAAAAAAAACAAAACCTTAGATGGAATCTTGTCAATATTAGTAGCCCTCAAACTAAGTAAATCACATCTAATCCGTTCTTCCTTATCCAACGGGATTCCTGCTCTTCTCAAGTATATATAGGAATCCACCTAATAAATTTCAAGTCTTCCACTAAGTTTTGGATGATATGTAGACGCCAGTGTGGGACAAAGTCTGTCCATCTACATCCCTTTGCTTTTGTTTTATAACTGTCCCATATAACTGTTAAATCTCTCTAAATAGTTCTTATATGTAATATGCCACAACATGTTTACATCCATATTGCCATTCTCTCCTACCCTTTTTGGGTGACCCACAACTTAATTCCTTACAGATTATGGTTCCCTATAATTTACAACCATAAAATAATCAACAGGGGAACTATCTTGTTGTTTTTGATAAGCATTTGTTTAGTTGAAAAGCTTATTGTCAGCAAGGTACTGCTTCTCACATGTAATCAAGTATTCCTTCTTGTGCTACGAAACGCTCTGCTCAGTTTACTGTTCATCAGCAGTACTGTCCTGAAGGGTGTGCACCATTCAAATTTTGGCAATTTTACAGGATTTAGAGGCAAATATCAGGGAAAAAAAACAGATTTAAGTATGGGTAAGAATCATTCAGTTTTTAGTGAATCAGTATATACTTTAAGATAATACAGTTGGCTGATTTGCATTTGAAAAGGATAGGAAAGCAGTGAACAAAAGACCAAGATAAATGAACAGGGCTTCCCTCTTAGACCAACAGGAGAACTTTAAGAGTTAAAAAAAATTAACAAATTGGGGGATCCAGAACCCCAGATCTACTTAGTTATTATTACACGAACAACCTTTGTCTAATCACAGCCATTGAGTATTTATGACTAAACTTGCAAAGGTGAAGATTTGGGAATAAGTATTCCTTACATGTCTCTCATTACCACTGTACCCTGCATTTCTATACACTCTCCTGACCAGTGCTGTGTGTATTTGTGGGTAAGTTTACCTCAGTTTTATCGAAAGTATATTCTGACCTACTTGTTGTTTTCACTCTGCCATCTTAGTAAACACCTTTGGTTTGGGCTAATTTGAGGTATTAACTATTAAAGGTAAGCATGCAGATGTGGGCTTATAAGTGACTTCTCTAAAACTGCAAATCCACAAAACACCTGCTAAATCTAGTTAATCTAGTTCCTTCAAGGGTCCCAACCAGGGTGGGTGCAGAGCAAAGTGAGAAGCAGCTCCCAGAAGGAGCTAAGACATAAATACTGATGGATTATTTTTATGGTACATAAAAATATGTCTATGTCTATCATATTCTAAAGAACAGGCATTCATTCCCTCGGTTTTTCTTATGGAAAGAGGCCATATTCTTTCGAGTGATTATGGTTCTCATTCGACTTTCTTTGCAAAATAAGATCAGCACGATATACTTGGCAAAAACAAATACCTGAGTATAAGCAATCTCTCTTCTATTTGGATTCTGGAATATAAATTTCCCCACAATAATGGCCCTGTTTGGTGAATACATACACAAATAAATGTGTGCATATGTGTACACACATATACATGCAATTTATGCATATGCATATATCACCTGGCCAGTGCATTTTTTGAAATTAATAATCAGAGAATCACCAAATAAACTATATACACACAAATTTAATATTTGTGATTTAAGTTAAAAGAACCTTTAACAAGGATAAAACATGCTCAATCTAGTCTCATGTGCTATATTAACTGCAACTATATTATCTGTTGAGATAGGCAGTTCGGTGGTAGAATGCATTCGCCTTGGAGTCACCCAGACCTGGGTTTGAATTCTCTGCCTTTGACACTTATTACCTATATAACTGTTCTCATCCTCAGTTTCATCTATAAAATGGAGATAATCATAGAGTCTAGCTTACAGAGTTGTGAGGATCAAAAAGATAATATACGTAAAGAGCTTTGCAAACTTTAAAAGCACCAAAGAGATGCTAGTTACCATTGTTGCTTTTGTTAGACTGCCCATGGAAGTAAACTGTGTTAGGGTAAACAGAGTAGGCCTAAGAGCAGCTTGAGTCCGAGGATATCAAGACTGATAATACACCTAATGTTTCAGGTATGTTATTTTCTCATTCTCCATCCTCCCCACCCCAGTTCTTCCTTTTTAGGGTGGACTAATGGCTAAGAACTGAAGATACAAAGAAAAGCAAAGAACAATCACTGTTCTCAAGGAGCTTACATTTCAATGCTGGTGATGACATGCAAACAACTAACTTCAAATTATGTTCAGTATAAATTAAAAGTAATTAGTGGAGGGAAGACCCTAGAAATATGGGGGATTGGGAAAGACTTCCTGTGGAAGGCAAGATTTTGGCTGGAACCTGAATAGCATTCTAAGGGTAGGGGATAGGCAGGGAAAATCAATGAGATGTTTCATTAGAGGAAGAGCAAGGAGGCCAGTGTCACTGGATTATAAATTATTTTGGAGGGTGGGTGCAAAAGGTAAGGTGTTATAATATTATATTGTTTCTATAATTAATTAAAAATATAGTTGAGTTTAAGACAATATTAGGACACCTATAACCTTAAATCTGATGGCAATTATTTCTTTATTTTCCATGATGTAATGTTAAAAAAAAAAAGCACCTTCATTTATTCATGCTTTGTTTCTTCACAGAGAGGTTATTCAGTTAACATATTCTGGCAAGTCAGTGGCTGAAATGTTATTTAATTAAGTGAAGCCAAAACAAATGTATTATACAAATAACACTGATATGTGTTTGCCTACCATAAAAAGAGGATTCAAAACTGTACCAAACTTCTTCAGAAAAAAACAAAAGATGTTCTTTCATTTTTCAAAAGAAGAATGACAAAATAACCACTTTCTGCATCCCAATGAGTAAAATTCAACTGCAGTATTTGTTTAAGTACAATATAGGGCCTTCAGTAACTACAAGCCTTTTTTTCTCTGAGATAGACACACAAGTCAAAGAGCTTCACCATGATGCTTCACATTTGGTAGGGGTGGATAGTTAACATAGAAACTAAGCAAGAAATCAGAAATTTAAAACCAAACCTCTTTCCCTTGGGAGGAAAAATAATTAAAATGAATTTCTGCCCCAAATTAGATTATCTTGATGTTTTCTGTACAAGGTTTTAGGTACTATAAACACACTTTGACTTTGTCCTGTCGTGTTTCTTCAATCAATCACACAGTAGTGTAGAATTAAATTGAAACGATTAGATCAAGGAAAATCAAATTTTTTAACATTTAGTTTCAGTAATGTAATTATGAAGCTTTTAGTGATATCATAATTACTTTGAAGCTTTGAGCATATGTTTCTACTGAAAGTATTCCACTGAGATTTCACATTAGTAAAGCCAAAAAATTCAGACATTCAAGTAGCAAAATATATTGGTCTTAAAAAAAAAAACTAAAAGGGGAAGAAAAAGGGTCAGCTAATCATGATTTCCATGTGATCTATACTACACAAACTAGCCTTAAAATTTGCCTGACATTTATTATACTCTATAACAACTCAAAATTCAAATCACCTGATAGTTTCTCCCTAAGGGCAATTACTAGGCAAAGCAGTAAGGAGAAACATCAGTTAAGAGACAAAAGTGGAAAGTCCACTTTCCTTGATTTCTAGTTCTAAGGGGAATATTTCCAATTAACTTGTACCAATTCCAATTTTTATCTTGTCCAAGGTAACAGAAAAAATCCTATCCTAAAGTTAATGAATCATAATCTAAGAATGTGAATATATTTTTCATTTATAATTTTCAGTAGCATGATATCACTTTTTGGCCCCCAAAAGGCTCTTTTTTAAAAAAAGCAAAACAATTATTACACTTTTTATAAAAGTATAAGTTTCATGGAGGCATTTTAGAGACAAGGTGGATTTGATTGCATGTACTTTACCAAAAAGCTTGAAAATTAAAGAACAAGGGTGGGTTTGGCATCAAAGGACCTGGGCTTTAAACCCAGCTATGCAACTTATGGTCTTAAGGAGGATAGTTACTGTTTATCATTATTATTATTAATATAATACTATTATTATTGTGATTATTAGTATTATTAGTATAAGACTATTATTATTATTATTGCTATACAACAGCTATTATAGATAACCCACCATTCTGGGCCTCAATTTCCTCATTACAAAATAAAAGGGATGGCTAGCTGATCTCTAACTTTCCTAACCACTCTAATTCTATAATCCTCTTGATCTAGTTAAGAAAAATGCTCTTTAAGTAGAGATCATGGAAAAACTGATCTTTCTGATTCCGAAAAAATCAGAAGGTTGCCATAATTTCTCCTTATCTCCTTGAATTATCACTAATTATCAGATATTCCATGCCCTACTTAAATACTGAAAATCCATTCAAAATCTTAATCTAAATTAAGATAAGTTTCTCTTCTCTATCATCATTATAAAACTCTTCTCACAAAAGACATGACAGGTGGCATTATTCTCTTTCCCCCAAAACTTTCATGTTAATTAAAAAAAAACTCATAAAAACTAAGCAAAAATTAGGAATAAATACAGAGTATCCCAAAAGTCTTGGGTTTTAAGCTGTTAAAACTTGAAACTCTACTAAGATTTTCCAGACACCATATGTAAGTCAGAATGTTTAGTTCTTAATGAAAAAATAAGAAATTCATTTACAAGGGGCAGCTAGGTGGCGCAGTGAGTAGAGGGTCAGCCCTGGAGTCAGAAGGACCTGAGTTTGGATCCAGCCTCAGACACTTAACGCACACACAAACAAAAACCTAGCCATGTGACCTTGGGCAAGTTACTTAACCCCAATTGCCCTCCAAAAAGGAAAGAAAGAAATTCAGTCACTGACTTCAAAGACACAAAGCACAGTAAGTAGGATTTAAGAATAATTAGTGATAGGAATGGAATCTGAACCCCCAAAAGGAAAAGATCATGGCTTTGGGATCTGGACCCCAAAAAGGAGTCCAGATGTGGTCCAGGGCAATTGGCCCTACCAAGTTAAGTAATTGCCCTTTCATTGTCTGTACTTGGCCCCACCCTAGACCTCCATTCCCCTTCTCAGTTACCAGTTTGTTTTTGTGGGTTTTGTTTGTTTGTTTGTTTGTTTGTTTGTTTTTAATAAAAGACCCAGATGCCTCCATTAAAGTGCTGAGATTCAATCTGGTTGGCTGATCAATATAAGCATCACAAATGTTCAGGTTCCTTAAGAGTCTAGACAATGGTTCAGATTCAGTATAACCAATATGGTGGATTTTTAGAATCATACCCACACTGGTGTTCTAATAAAGCTTGGCTGAAAGAAGGATTGGGATGAATTCATTTGAGGGAGGACCCTCATGTCTCTATTTCAGGGTTGCAGCACTCCTAAACCACAACAGTTACCTCCCAAAACAACATGACCAGAAAAAGAAAAACAAACCTGAATACGACAAAGCAGTAAACAATATAAGAACTTCTGACTGCAGAGATGTATTGATTCAAAAAATCCACAGATCACCTCAAAAAAGAAAAAAACAACCCGAAACCCTATGCTTAAATTTCCAAGACCAAAAGCAATTAAATTTAAAAATTCCAATGTCAAATAAATTTTACAATCATGATGAAGATTTTCAAATATAAGAAGTGTTGAATTCAACAGAATGGTTTCTTAATATTGGAGAATAATGTATATAAGTATTAATTGTTCTTTTAAAATGTGATAAAATTCTTCCAAAAATCCATTGCTATCAGTAGTTTTTCCTCCCTTTGAAACTGAATAATCCTACTTTTGATAAATCTGAAAACCTAAATCACACAGGAAATAATTCCATAATTGGCAAGAATTACTGGGAAAACTGGGAAATAGTTTATTATATGAGGGATAACTTGCAGTGAAGTTTCCCCATTCTGAACATCCTATATACATTCGTATTACTTCCTCATACTTTGTAACTAAGTTCAGTATCATTTCCCCATATATATATATGCATATTGTGTATTTCAAGGTAATGTAAGAGCTATTGAGTATTAATATAATTGATTGGATTAACTATTGAGACCAAATTAGAGATGTTTTTACTTTGGGGAAAGGAATGGTAGTGTGAGAAGTAGCAAAGGGTTAAGTTTCTATGGAACTGCAAGAATTGATGAAACAAGACTACTGATAAAAAGTACCAGACAGTAGACTTGGGAAGAAGTTGGGTTCCCAGTTCTCAGAGAATTCCTAGATAATACTAAAAATGAAATAATGTAGAATAAAAGGAGATGGCAGCAACAGGTGGACTTGACCAATCAGAAAGCAGACAGCAGCCTTGGGACACTCAAGCCCAGATAAGGACACATCTAGGTGGGACTGAAGGGGGTTCAGCATTCTGAGGTTGTTACTGCACTTACATAGTGGACCTCATGTATTATGTATGTTATCTAACAAAATCAGAGCCTCATTAGTAATAATTAGGTTAATGAATTGGAGAGGGCTTTGCGGACTGGTTGGCATTAATGAGAAGACTATGAGCTTGCCTTATCAACCAATGGTAAGATGGGACATTGGAGATGGTGTGGAATTCCCACATTAGGGCTTTATAATCTTGCTTTTGCATTCTGTGGTGCTCTCCTCCCTTCTGACTTTCTTGCTGGATTTGGGGACACCCTTTCTCAAGAAAGATAGTAATAACGTTTTTACTTCTACCTTGAGAAGTCTCTGAGTCATTTTGGGTGAGTGGTCTTCTGACAAATACAATTATAAAGTAAGTTTAGACCAACATCTCATACCTCATATCAGAATAAATTCAAATAGAGAGGTAAATTTAATATTAAATATTCATACTTCAAAAAATAAGATCAGTAGATCACATATATACATATATAGTTAAATACACTTATGTCTATATATGTACATATACATATATTTGTGTATATCCATACAGCATATAGTTATACATATAAATGATGTGGGTATGGGCCCTGGAAAAACCCTCCCTCACCCCTCAACTCTCCTTGAATTTGCTAACATGGTCAAGTTTCAGGCATTCACCTGAGGCATGACTCATCCCAGTATCCTTTCAGTGTGCCTATGAAATCTCCCAATTCTCTGTAACCCCTAATCTAGCCAAGCCTTTCATTGTCTGTTACCTCAGAATCACTCCACCCCTTGATCCTATCTAGACCCCATTCTCCCTTAGCCATTTGGTCAAGATCCCTGGTGTTTGCCTAGAACACTGGTCCTTCTCGGTTACTTCCCAGTTACCCCAGACTTATTTGGCCACTCCTAGATCCTTCCCACCGTCTTTCTGTATATAAGATCTATCTTACCTCCATTAAGGTACTCAGATTCAATCTGGCCCGCTGGTCAATACAAGTATCACAAATGTTCAGATTCCTTAAGAGTCTAATCAATGGGGGCGCCTAGGTGGCACAGTTAATAGAGCACTCACCCAGGAGTCAGGAGGACCTGAGTTCGAATCCAGCCTCAGACACTTAACACTTACTAGCCATGTGACCTTGGGCAAGTCACTTAACCCCAATTGCCCTGCCTTCCCCCCTCCAAAAAGAAAATAAGTAATAAGACTCTAGTCAATGCTCAGATTCAGTCTGGCCAACATGGCAGAATTTTAGAATCACACCCACCCTTACTAGTGTTCTAATAGACTTTATCTTTGGCTGGAAGAAGGCTTGGGTTGAATTCATTAGAGGCAAGACCCATGTGTCACTATTTTGGAGTCCCACCACCACTAAAACTCAATATAAATACCTTTCACAACTATGGAGTGAATTCTTTTTTTTTATTTTAAACAAGAAAACTATCTAGGATCAATTTCTTTATAGTAATTTATCCCTACTGAGAGACAGAGATTGCTCTACATGTAAGCTACATACAAAAAAGTTGTAAAACCGTCCTCGGTTTTACAATGATAAAAGAAAAACATTGAAATTATCCAATCAAACAAGGTATGCAAGAATTTTTTTTTGTGGGTTTTTTGTTGTTGTTGTTGTTGTTAAACAGTGAGAGCAAAATAACTTACTGGAATATAAAGATAAAAGTTGAATGAGCATGCCACTAATGGAGAAAAGGGATATTTATACAGAACCAGTTTGTTTTTTCCCCTCCCCATCTCCATTTGATGTTGATCAAAACATACCATCGGCCATTTAGTTAAAAAAAATACACATTATACTTGTGCACATACACCAGTTACTTTATGTACAATAAAGGAATGGGGAAGGGAATCAAGGAAGAGAGAAAACTATACTGCAGTAGTCAGGATGTGGATGAACCTAATCTTGGTTTTCTAATTGTGAATGTATTGTTTTTCTTGGGAGCACAGTTCTGGAGCAGAGTTGTAGATTCTCTTTTTAGTAAGCGCCTCCTGTCTGCTGCTGGAACACATCAATTGTATCTTCATCCTCCATTTCTAACTGTGCAGGTGTGTCTGTTTCATTGATTGGTTGCCCATCAAATCAGAATCTGATCTGCCTCATTGACAAGCCCTGTCGTTCACAATAGGCTTTCATTAGTTTACTAAGTGGTGTGTGCCTCTTAATCTTAAATTGCACCACCGAACCATCTTGCACTGCCACCTTCAAATTAATGTGGTCGTTGTTTTCAGTCTTGACTCCTTCCTTTGGCTTTTCGTCGGCCATGACGAGTCCGGGGGTCTCCTCAGCTGCAGCTTCACAAAAGAGGCACCAGGATGGTCCGCTCCATGGGAACAGGGGGAGAAGCAGCAGCGGCAGGAACAGGAGGAGGAGGAGGAGGAAGATGATGGTGGTAATGGTGAGGAAGAAGTGGAGGAGAAGAAGGAGGAGGAGGATGCAGAGGAGGAAGAGTATGGAGTGAATTCTTAAAAAACAAGGTATAGAGGCAATCACAAAAGATAGAAAAAAGAATCAATTCTACAAGAAAGGACCCCAGAAGTCATCTAGAAAAACCCCATTTTACAGCTGAGGAAACTGGGAGCCAAGGAGGTTAAGTAAGCAACGAAGATAAGAAAGGAAACAAATGATTAAGTAAACAATCTTTGTATCAAGCATCTGTGATAAGCTCCTGCTATCCATGAAAAACAAATAACAAATATAGGACCAAAAGCCATTTACTAACTGGTAAAGGATCAAAAGATATGTAGAGTGCTCAATAGAATAACAAACTATTAACAACCATATGAAAATGTTTCATATGCAAATCACAAATAGTAAGAGAAATTAAATCAAAACAAAGCCGAGGTGTTACCTCACAGGCAACAAACTGTCAAAGATTAAAAAAAAAAAAAGATGGAAATATTCAATGTTAAAGAACTTGTAGAAAAACTGACAGAGTAATGCATTGGGGGAAGGGCTGAGAAATGGTTCAAACATTCTGTAGAGCAATTCAGAATTATGCAAAGAGAATAACTAAAAAGTCCCTACCTTTGACTTAAGTATTCCCTTGCCAAGCATATATTCCCAAAGCTGTCAATGACAAAAAGATCCTATATACACCAAAAAATATATATAATAGGGCTTTTCCTGGTAGCAAAGAACTAGAAACTTAAAAGTTCATCCTTAAATAAAGAATGAATAAAGAAATAATTTCACAGGAAAGCAATCTAAGAAAGAGTGAGTATGGGTGGAGTCAAGATGGCAAAGAAGAAACAGCACTTCCGCTCAGCTCCAACCCACACTTCAAAATTATGTAAAAGGGAGACTGCGAATGACCTCTGGAGCTCCAGAACCCACAAAATGACACAGAGAAGCTAACTTCTCACTGAGGACAGCTGGGCAGCCCAGCAGGGAGCAGCCAGCACAGCACACTGGGAGCTGACAGCACAGCGCTCTGGGAGCCAAGCCCAGGCCCACTTGAGTCATGGTTTTAGCCTGAGGGCAGCCAGACCAGCAGCGGGCTGGATGGACCCCAGAACACCAGGAGCTGTGGCATTTCCAGAATTATCAACACATAGAAGCCTAGGACAAAGTGAGAGGTTAGGGCCCTATGGACTTTGGGACTGGTTGGGAGAATACATCAGCTTCTTCCCCTGGGAGCGAGAAGCTGCTAAGAAGCAGGCGCAGCTTGCACCACATTGGCACGTTGCAGCTTCAGCTCTTGGCCTACAAACTGTAAGGGGAACTGGCGATCAGTCTGGGGGGTAAGCGCTCTTGCTTTACCTTCTTGGATCTGGATTGCAGTCTGGGGTGAAGGTCTTGGGGTGTGTGACCAGCTTGCCAGAGTGTGTGGAGGCTTCAGAGACGGCACCCAACTAATACTTCCGGCAGCTGAGAAAACCCCAGTGTTTGGAATAGAAGCTCCCCTGGCTGGTGGCAGAGTCCTACTGTGGCAACAAGCCCAAAAGTCAAGTAATTGAGTGGCAACATACCTAGGCAAAGGAAACAAAATAAACAGAAAAATGCAACATCAGACTCCTATTTGGGGGGCAAAGAGGATCAAAGCATGGAATAGGAGGAGGGCTGTGAGGTCAGAAATCCTGCACCAAAAGCTCCAAATGAAAATACGAGCTGGTTACAAGCCATAGAGGACCTTAAGAAGCAGATGAGAGAAGTGGGGGAAAAATTAGGAAGAAAAATGAGAAAGATGCAAGAAAAATATGAAATAAGAGTCAACAGCCTGACTGAGGAAAATAACACCTTAAAAAATAGACTAAATCAAATGGCAAAAGAGGTTCAAAAAGGCAATGAGGAGAAGAATGCCTTAAAAAGCCAAATATCAGGGCCGCTAGGTGGAGCAGGGAGTAGAGCACGGCCCTGGAGTCAGGAGGACCTGAGTTTAGATCTGGCCTCAGACACTTAACACACACAAACAAAGAAACCTAGCCGTGTGACCTTGGGAAGTTATATAACCCCAATTGCCCTCCAAAAAGCAAAAAAAAAATTAAAAAATTAAAATAAAAAGCCAAATATGCCAGACAGAAAAAGAATCTCAAAAGCTCACTGTGGAGAATCATTCCTTCAGAATTAGACTAGAGCAAATGGAAGCTAGTGACTTTATGAGAAATCAAGATGCTATTAAGCAGATCCAAACAAATGAAAGAATAGAAGGCAATGTGAACTATCTCATGGGGACAACCACTGACCTGGAAAATAGATCCAGGAGAGACAATTTAAAAATTATTGGACTACCTGAAAGCCATGATCAAAGAAAGAATCTAGAAATCATCCTTCAAGAAATTCTCAAGGAAAATTGTCCAGATGTTTTAGAACCAGAGGACAAAATAGGGGTTGAAAGAATCCACCAATCACCTCCTGGAAAAGATCCCAAAAAGAAAACTCCTAGGAATATTATAGCCAGGTTCCAGAATTCCCAGGTCAAGGAGAGAATATTACAAGCAGCCAGGAAGAAACAGTTTGAATACTGTGGAAACACAATCAGGATAGTCCAGGATCTGCCAGCTTCTACCCTGAGGGATAGAAGGGCATGGAATATGATATTCCAGAGGTCAAAGGACCTGGGATTAAAACCAAGAATCATCTACCCAGCAAAACTCAGTATCATGTTTCAGGCGAAAATATGGTCATTCAGTGGAATAGAGGACTTTCAAGCATTCTTAAGGAAAAAACCAGAGTTGAATAGAAAATTTGACATTCAGATACAAGAAGCAAGAGATGCCTGAGAAGGTAATCAGGGAAAAGAAATCAAAAGGAACTTATCAAGTTGAACTATTTACATTCCTATATGGAAAAGCAATAACTGTGACTGATGAAATCTTTCTCAGTATGAAAACAATTGAAGAAGTGTATATGGGCATATGAATACATTTGTGAATGTGTGTATATATGTTTTCAGGTATACATAGATAGAGGGCACAGGTCGAATTTAATAGGAAGGGATGATACTTAAAAGGTGAGGTTAAAAGGTGAGAGAGTAATTTGGTGAGGGGTAATGGGGAGAGACAATGGGGTGAACTGTCTCGAACTGTCTCTTGTAGAGGAGGCAGGGGAAGGTGGTTGCAGGGGAGGGGAATAACAGGAAGGCAAAAAGGCAAAACCTTATTCTCATTGAATTTGGACCAGGGAGAGAATGACATACATACTAAATAGGGTGTCCCACCCTACAGGAGTATGGGGGAAGGGGGATGGGGAAAGGTGGTGGAGGGGATGGTGGGCTGGGGGGGTAGGGATGTTGGAAGCACCCACTTTTGAAAAGGGACAGGATCAAGGTGGGGAGTGGACCAGGTGGAAGGTGGAATGGGAGGGAGGGAAATATAGTTAGTCTTTTACACTATATCTACTATGGTAATGTTTTGCATAGCTATACATGTACAGCATGTACTGAGTTGCTTATCTTCCTTTTAAAATCAATTTGTTTAAAAAATATATAAATACTAATAAATTCACCTCCCCCTATTGGAAAAGTTGAAGGGGGTATGGAAGAAGAGATGGGAGAGAACAAATTGGATGAGGGGATATCCTGTATAACTGTTATTCTGGGATGGTGGGTAGGGAAAAAACGGGGGAGAAATTGTAACTCAAAATCTGACTGAAATGAATGATGTAAACCAGAAGTTAATGAAGCATTTGGGGAAAAAAAATAGTGAGTATGATGAGGACAGAGAAACATCTGAAGATTAATTAATTTAGATAAAGTAAAATATGTAGAACCAGGAAAACAGTTACACAATGATTTAAACAATATAAATGAAAAGAACAAATCATAAACTAAATTCTGTGAAATTATACAAATCGAGCTTTGCCATAAAAGCAAAAAACAAACAGAAAACCCTACATCAAAAGTGTAGAATACCAAATACAAGTTTGATATGTTGGTTAAAAAATGTTTTTGTTTTTTGCCTCTTTGTACAATATTAGGGATTGCTCATTGGGAGGGGGAGAAGGGAAAGTGGGAAATGTAAGTATTGTAAAAAACAAATTATATCATTAAAAATGTATTTTAACGGGGCGGCTAGGTAGCGAAGTGAGTAGAGCGTCGGCCCTGGAATCAGAAGGACCTGAGTTCGGATCTGGCCTCAGACACTTAACGCACACACAAACAAAAACCTAGCCATGTGACCTTGAGCAAGTTACTTAACCCCAATAGCCCGCCAAAAAGCAAAAAAAAAAATGTATTTTAACAAAAATACAAACCTTGAAAAATTAAAAGTTTTCTCCCAGATATATTAAGTAGAAAAAATAATGAGTCCATTCAAAGGTGTTCAAGGAAAGACTTTCAGAAACCACAAAGAATGGAAAAGAAAGGCAGAACTAGTCTTAACTAGCTCCCATTCGGTCAAAACACTTAGCCAATTCAGAGGCAGATCAAATATTAACAATAGTTTTGAAAATTCAAAGTGGTACCCTAAAAGCAGACAGCTATCGATATGCTGTTTCCTTCAACTCTCTCCCCAAACCCTACAGTAAGCAGTGAAAAGCTAAGTTTCATTACATGAGTTTAAAATTGTCACTAATTTCAGAGTAGCTGAATCCAAATTAATAATATTTTGTTATATTTACTTTCATAATTTTTTTCACAGGAGGAACTGAGTTGGTCTTTTCTTACCAGTCAATTTCTGCATTAGCCTAATTTATATCTTATTCTGTACTCCCCATTTGGTTGGCATTTAAATCCTAATTGTACTAACAGGCTTCAAAGGATGATACTCTGTCTATTATATTAAGATGTTTGTCAGACATCTAAATTAAATTCTCTTCAAGAAACCCAACTCTAAATTCTTCAATAAATACAAGTAATATATAATACTATTTTAAAATGTTTTTTTCCTCAACAATAATTACAACCTTATTTGAGCTTTCTCAAAAGTAGCATAACTTTCCAAATATAAAACTCATTAATTTTTACTTACAAAAGAACGTTGGCAATGTTTATTCAAAAGCATGTTAACAATGACAACAACAGCATCAATAGCCAACATTTATATAACCCTTGAAGCAGAAAGTGTTATACCAGGCCTGCACAACCAATGGCCCACACTACTTTCATTTATCCTCACAACTGTGGGAGTTATATACTATTATGCTCATTTTGCAAATTAAGAAATTGGGTCTGACTCTTGCTCTTTTGCCACACAGAACAACTACCCTGAAATTTAAGTTTTGTCTGACAAATTTTTTCTCTCTTAACTAATCCTCAAAAGAAACAATAGCAAATGTAATACTTTGGCAATACTTTTTTATATTTTTCATATTTTGTGATGCTTGACACTAATATGAATATTGAGTAAATGAAATAAGACATTTATACAAATGGTTAAAATAACAATTAGAATATAAATGCATAAAATCCATAAAACATGCTATAAGACAGCTAAGTGCTGATGTACAGAAAGCATTGCACTTGGAGTCAGTAAGACCTAAGTTCAAGTTCTGCCTCAGATACTAGCTTGTGATCCTGGGCAAGTCACTAGACCCCTGTTTGCCTCAGTTTCCTCATCTGTAAAACAGGGACAACAATAGTACCTACAACCTCCCAGAGTTGTGAAGATCAAAAGAAATATTTGTACTCTGCAGACCTTAAGGCACTATATAAATGAGTAATTATTATTGTACTTATTATCCAAAATTCATTTTTCTATTTTAGCTCACACAGGCTCTAAGAATCCTTAATCAGATTCCTACCTTCAGAGAGGAGCTTCAGTTTTTGGAGCAAGGCTATATCTCCCTCTCAGGATTCTAAGAGTACTTAATTCTTTAGGAATTAGGATGATTCTTTAATACCATTGGCTTGAATGCTCCATTGGTCTGCTTCCTCCCAAGTTTATCAGCTGAGAATCATTTTAGCCAGCTAACCTTAACTAGTAATCATAAAAAGCTACATATTAAGATGATAGAGTGAGAAAAGTTGGTATAAATATTCCTGTGAAGACCCATACCCTATCTTTCCAAAAATACATATAGAGCACAGGATAAACTGAACTCAAGCTAAGAGAACATACGTATAAAAGGTATAACTCACAGTTCATGGTTTCTGAACATGCAGGTACCAACTCGGAGCTTAGTGTGCACACAAAAGATGCCACCTGTCTGTCACGCTTCTTTTCTTCCTAGTGTTGACTTAGGACAACTTTAAAAACTTCTTGGGAGGGAAGAGGAGGGGCATTTGGCCACACTGCTCCTGTTGGCTTCCTATTCTTGAACATATGGCACCTTGGTTTCTTTCATAGTTATTCTTTCTTGTTCTTAGGTAAATAAGTATGCTAAGAGGGGAGTACCCAAGAAATAGGATAAATTCAGTATATCCAGGGGTCCCATCAGAGGTCCCACAGGCAAATGAAGTTGGTAGCAAATGCTGCCATACAAGGCAATAGCAATGGTCACCAGAGTAGCAGTGGTCAATGACACCAATGACATAGTAAGTACCTACAGACATGTGAAGAGATAGTTACATGTGGACAATGTTGGCTTCTGAGAGTAGGACTCTTGAAGAAAGTCATTCTGGTCACGAACTTTAGAAAGGCAGACACTTAGTACCTAGAAGAAACTATACCTGAGGAAAACTTGGTGAGCACACTGTGAAAGGCAAAAAGAACCTCAGAGACAATTTGTTTGGAGGCAGCCCCTTGGCCTCATATGTTCTCTCAATATTTACCTCACTATTATTCAGTTTGGATTTAAGTTTGGATCCTATGGAACTTGTATGTACGTTTGGATCCTATGGAATTTGTATGTACAAGGCAAGAGAAGAATGTATCTTTAGTTTGGAGAGGGGAAAGGGCAATGGTTTTTTGTTGTTGTTTTAAACTATTTTTACCATACGATCTTAATAAATACCCTTGCTCAAAGCTAACTGAGGCTATGTGTTTTTAATCGAGGAGAAATACACTGATCAAGGCTTATGAGCAACAATACTAGAAAAGCAGCCCTTAAGGATTAGGCCTAGAATTCTGTGAGTAGTAGTCAATGATTACACTAGTGAACTGTCCCAGCAATGAGAACTGAGGAAGTAGGTACATGTACATAGCACTTTCAGACAAACTGACTTTCCCTAGTAAAAGGAGGAGCCATGGAATGAAACCTAAATTGTCTAACTCCAGTGCTCTTTACACAACACCAGGCTGCCTCTTTTATTTTAGCGATTTTTAAAAATCACTATACAAAATCCTCAGTATTTGCAGCAAGTTTTTGTTTCTCAAGAATGTTCTCCAACAGATCGACCCTCAAGCTCAGTAATGCTTTTAATTTTAGTAAAGCTAAAACACATTAGTGGTGTAGTATAGTACAAAAGACACTGGCACTATAGTCAGAAAAGCTCAATTCAGATCCTAACATTTAACATTTCAAATGTGATACAAGACAAGTCACTGATTCTCCCTTGCCATTTTCTCATCCATATAATAAGGGTATTCAAGATCCTCTTCCCCTGATCTACTCTGGTTAAAGCCCAACCTACTTCAATAAGTATGGAACTGGGCTCCTTCCAGAAGTCCACATGTACTACTCCTCAGTGCTAAATAACTTTCTGCTTTGGGGTAATCCAACAAAATCCTTGGGTCCTGTGACAGCAGCAAGGGTAGAAGTGTGTCTCAAAAAAAAAAAAAAAAACACCTGAGTCAAGAGGACCCTCCTACTCAATAAAATTTAAATGGAAAGAGAGCTTTTGCTCTTGCTCTCTATTTTACCTTTCTTCTGATAGGTGATAAGGAAATCTTTCTAGGACTTCCTGTAAAAGAAGGGAGAATAGGGGTTCTTCTTCTCCCTGACCAGTTGATAATTGCTCACATATGGAAACAGGAATGTTTTGCCTCAGTGAGTCTGAACCCAGTTTTCTGGCTGTTGGATTAATTTTCTGCTTTGCATTTCTTCCTGAGCATAGGTGTCCAAATAGCAATCCTGAAAAGGACATTCTAGTTTTGAAGACAAACTCATGAATTTGAAGGGTCAACTGCTTCTAGATGTCAACAGCAGGAGCTGACTTGGTAGCAGAAAGAATTTTCAGCAATTATTCCCTCCTCAGAGATGACCACTGACAGAACGATGAACCCAAACCCTTGCTTAAATCTGTTGAAAAATGTGAATTTTGAGGAATTTGTTCAGGCAATATAGAACTGAGGAGAAGAAGAAAAACCTATTCAATAGTCCCATTATGTGTATTTGAATGATCAGCCTCCTAGGAGAATAGGAAATCTTCACCTACATACAACTGTAAATCTTTTGTATTCTAAGCGTTTCTTTGGTGTGGAGGAAATAAATAGGTGTTGTATAGCTAATCTAATCATTTCTTACCCTCTGAACTGCCTGGTTTCAACTCCATCATCACTGCCTCTATGCTGGATACCTTACCACTATTTCCCCCTTTTGGGCTTCCTTTTGTGTTTTGTCTTTCCCTATCATATTTTAAGTTCCTTGAAGGCAGAGATTCTTTCTTACTTGTATCTCCAGCTGCTCCTAGCACAGTAAATTTTATCTGATTTTTTCCACTGCTCTAGAATGGGGCATAAACAGTCAAAGACAATGGGAAAAAGGTACACAAACTCTCTTGAGAAGTTATTTTCCCCTAGGACCGAACCTGGTCAGAAGTCTAGGAATGTAGCTATTTAGCATGAAAGGGTTCCCTAGCTCCCTTGGGAAACCGCAAAGGGTTATAGCTAGGGTGCCCTGGGAAGACTTCTGAAACCACCCCCATTCCAGTATCTTTCCTCCTCTCCTCTGAATCTATAGCTCTTAGAGTATGTACTATTCATTTGACATTTACCATCTACTGTCTTTCATCATTAGTCATTTTTATGCTGTAGCACTTGTGTTACATAGCAAAACTTTAACAGCAAGTATATCTGAGGGGATGACTAGTCATGCAACTGACAGACAAAGCCAAGGGTGAGGGATTTGAAAAGAATGAGCTCCAGTGCAAGGAGACTGGGATAACGGTGACCTGCTTGTTAAGTCAGTGTTTTTTGCAGTCAAAAGTTTGGTTTGTTTGTTTTTTTTTTTTTCCTCTGGATGTGTTTGTGGGACGGTGATAGTCAGTAGTTTGTATCCTGTACTGACAACTCCTATAAACCTGTTATTTTGGCGATTGATAGTGATTGTAGCTAGCAAGGGTTAAATTCTTGATTAACACTCATGTTTTATATGCCTAGCTTCATGACTAATAAAGAGGACAGACAATACAGCACCTCCTAGAATGTCACAATATCTTATCTGACAAGTTTGTAAGCTCCTTGAGAGCAGGAATATACACATATATGCATGTATGTATATAGAGTCCTCCCCCACAATCCCTAAAATTGTTATCTATATAGACACTCAAATATCCAGTGATTGATTGTTATACAGTAGAGTGACATATGTACAGTTATCCATTCCACATAGCAGGAGTTAGGGGCACCGGGTGTAGTACCCTCATGATCTGGAAAATACACATACAATTTTTGGTCCTCCCTTTATTCCAGAGAAGAAATCTGAATTTTTCTTTTCTCTTTATGGCGTCTTTACAGTTCCTTAATGTAAAATTTGGCTTGGTATTATACAATACTATGCATATATTTTATGCATTTCTGAGTTTCTAAACTTTTTCTTTGT
The DNA here is from genome assembly GCA_011680675.1 of Gymnobelideus leadbeateri. Classification (NCBI taxonomy): domain Eukaryota; kingdom Metazoa; phylum Chordata; class Mammalia; order Diprotodontia; family Petauridae; genus Gymnobelideus; species Gymnobelideus leadbeateri. The sequence continues at coordinate 166,129 of WOXC01009737.1, forward strand.
AATCTGATGGCCTTCACAAGTAGTCTGCAGCTTCCACAAAACTCTCAAAAGATTCCCATTTGATTTCTTATGCCCACACATGATACATCAAAACTGCAAATGGGGAAAGTTGTAATGTGCAAGGGATAACTGTATTTATTCCTTTTTTTCTCTCAAACTTGAGTCATCCTTCTAATTTGCCTAGTTCTGTCAGTGGTACCAATACTTTTCGGTCACTCATGAAGAACTCATGGTGTTCTCTAATAGAATATCAAGTCTATCACTATATTTGTGAGTAAATAAGGCCCTTGAGGATTACTATGTCTTAAATATGTTTATATCTCTTTCCCCTTCAGTAAATAGCACCATACTCTATTTCTATGTTTATCAAACATATGGACTATCCCACAGAGGCAAAATGTCTATATAATAAAAAAAAGGCTGTGATTTAACATAGTAGTATTACAACGTAGTAATAAAAATATTTGATATTGTAACAGTCGCATTACTCATTTACCTTGACGCTTTAAAAAATTCTATACTATAAAGTGAAATAAAGTATATGTCATGGCAAACTACAGCATAAATCAAGTGATTCAGATAAGTCTCAGTTTGAATATTAAAAAATTTAGACATAGGTAAACTGTCTACACTGCTACAAACATAAAATAATCTGTTAAATTCAAGTTAAAATGGCAGCTCTGATTAAGAGGTGAGTCACAAAGACTCAAGAAGCAGAAGGTAAGAAACGATTCCATTGGCCAAAGTATTCAAAAACTTATCATAAACCATTTTTCATAGATTTTCTTTTCACAAGTATGAAACATTTCAAAATCAGGAGAAATATATTTTGTATCTTTGAAAGAAAATTTCAAGACAGACACAGCTTTAGACATGACAAAAAACAGATTTCAACCCAGACATTGTCACTATGTTTTCAATCAATAATAATGATATTATTATAGCTAATATTTATATCGCTTATATAATAATTTATATATTACAGTTTACAAAACTCTTTATATTATTGTATTTGATCCTCACAACAACCTTAGCAGGTAGGTACTATTATTTTTCCCATTTTAGAGACAGGGAAACTGAGGCTGAGAAAACGTGCCTAAAGTATCTGAGGCTGTATCTGAACCCAGGTCTTCCTGATTACTGATTCCAAGTTCATCTAGGTAATTATCCCCTATGCCTTCTAGCTGCCTAAAAGCAGGATATCTATCAAGTTTCATAAAAGTGTAAACTTAAAGGGTTTCAAAAATCTTTAGAAAAAAGTCTAAAATTACAAAGGACAGCACCATTTTAGCTACCAGGTTACTGACTGCCATCAACAGAACTAAGCCAGAGGACAAAAATGTGATACATTTGGATAAAACATTCCATGCAAAAGGTCATCACAACTTATTTTGTGGCTCAATTGCACACCATTTTAAATATGATTTTCTAAATCCTAAACTATGGGTAATGACAGAGGGTTTGCCTATACATTTTTTTTTTTTTATGTAGTACGGCAAACATCAGATAGATATTGACTCAACTACTAGATACTAATTTTCAGGAATTAATATCACCGTCATTTCAAGATGAAAAAAAAGCCAACTTGAAAACAATTGGGGAAATACTTATTTGTAAGGAGAGAAAAAATATATATATGTATATATGTAAATTTCTGGAATTAGTTTTAACTATCAATATAAACATACACACATATATCATTCAAATATTTAAGCAAAGTATAACTTAATATATATAGCAAAAATTGTCTTCCTGCCTTAAGTCAGATTTTTTTTAATAGAAACTATATTGAAGCTCTTGCTGATAGAAATGTGTAAGAAAATACTATCCACTGCAGGTAGGAGAGATTTATTACCTAAACAATTTCATTTTTCTGAGTCATTTTTTTCAAGTTTTTCTGCCCTGCTTTATTTTTTTAAGCATCTCTTCAAACCTGATTCCATACTTCTCACAAAAGCACAATTTCTCACTGACTTAAGTAAAAATTTTGTTTTTGTAACATGGATAGGTCAGAGCATTTAAAACATCAATCACAGTCCAAGGGAGAACTGTGACTGCATTTAAAACAGACTGGTGACTAGACCAGAAAACTGAGTCAGAAAAGCAAACCTGGGTTCTGAGAAGGCAATTCAGTGCACTAACAGCATTCCACTAATGGAATGGGTATATCAGAAGTTTATTTTTTGGGTTTAAAATTGGTATCAGAAGACAGATTGGTCTTCCCCATCCCATTTTGCCCCTATATAAAGTCAAGTGATAACTTCTGCAGGTGTGGAGAACCTATGGCCTCAAGGCCACAAGTGACCCTCTGGGCCCTCTTTGACTGACTCAAAACTTTACAGAATTAATCCCCTTAATAAAAGGATTTAATTCTGTAGAACCTTCACTCAATCAAAAAGCCACACCTAAGAACCTAGAAGGAAGGCCAAGAGTGGCCTCCAAGGTGGAGTTTCCCCACCCCTGATCCTTCTTGACTATTCCCTTAAAAGCTATAACTTGGTAGCATCAAAAATGAGACATGATTGTACAGAACAAAGGAAAACATAATTTTGTCTAAATTTATCTGGGTACCAATGGCATTCCTCTTTCTAGGATGCCAACTAATACCCTGTCTGTTTTAACTTAAGCCTCCCCCATGCTTCCTTATTTCATGCCACCTCAAGACACATTTTTTTTCAAGATTCTAATAAAATTTTTTAAAGTTTTTTTAATTGTCTAGGTGTTTTCTAGACATGAGATAAATTTTTAAAACTCAAATAAGATACATAAGAAAGTATTAGGGGGCGGCTAGGTGGCGCAGTGAGTAGAGTGTCAGACCTGGAGTCAGAAGGACCTGAGTTCAGATCCGGCCTCAGACACTTCATGCACACACAAACAAAAACCTAGCCGTGTGGCTTTGGGCAAGTTACTTAATCCCAATTGCCCTCCAAAAAGCAAAAAAAAAAAAAGTATTAGAAAATAAGGGTTTCTGAGGGATAAGACTAAAATAACTTGGCTTGGCTGAGGCACATCTTTTAAGTATGTGTGCTCTATTTTAAGAAAAGCAATGTGTAAAGAGTTATTACAGAGAAGATGGTCAGCAATTTTGTCTTTGTTGAGGACAAAGAGGAAAAAATGCTTAAACTGAAGCATTGAGAATTTACATTAGATGTGAAAATGAGATGTTGGTCTGGGTTATCTTTGTTGTGAAGTCACTCAACTTTAAAATCCATTCTTTCTGAAATGAGGTTCTTTTCCATCCAGGATAGTTTAAATGCCATCTTTCCTAAAAGCCCAGGGCATAAACTAAATGATATCTTAACGTCTCTTCCCACATAATAATTTTGTGATGTAACTACAGTACTATTTAAAAGGTACACAGTGTAATATTTTATTATCAAGTATAATATATTAGCATTTTTCAAAGATATTATTGGAAAAAGTTTTAAAGAGGGTGCACAGTAGCACAGTCATTTAAGGGTCCAAGGCCATGGCTGTATAATTGCCACTGGCAGAGCTCCAAGTATCTATACTATACCTCTGCAATCTTCTTGACCAAGTCCTTGATTTGAATTAGGTGAAGGCTGAAATGCTTTTTTCTGGCTCTAAACATTTAATCACAAATGCAAAAACCTCTCTACCAGACTTAGTATCTCCACCCTACATAAACAAACAAAATATAAAACTTTCAATATGCAGAAAATAGGAATGGATTTAGTTCACTTTCACCTACACCACCACAAAATTATATCAATTCATTTTAGATTTAATAATTAAGTAAAATATTGTGTTCTCAACTCTCTACTTTTAAAAAAGACTAAAAAGAGGGGCGTCTAGGTGGCGCAGTGAGTAGAGCGTCAGCCCTGGAGTCAGAAGGACCTGAGTTCAGATCCGGCCTCAGACACTTAATGCACACACAAACAAAAACCTAGCCGTGTGACCTTGGGCAAGTTACTTAACCCCAATTGCCCTCTAAAAAAAAAAAAAGCTAAAAAAGACTAAAAAGAACAATCTTTTTTATGAGAAAAAGGATTTCAATTTAAATGTAAAAAATATGCAGAATTGATTTAATGATTTAAAAAAATAACAGAATTTTTGAGATCCTAAAAGAATTTTTAAAAAATATAACATGTAGGGGGCAGCTAGGTGGTGCAGTGAATATAGTACCGGCCCTGGAGTCAGGAGGACCTGAGTTTAAATCTGGCCTCAGACACTTAACACTTACTAGCCATGTGACCTTGGGCAAATCACTTAACCCTAATTGCTCTGCCCTCTCCCCTCCATTATATATATCTCATGTTCAAGGAGGCCTAGATAAATTCTTTGGCTTACTGACCTAATATACTGACCTACAGTAAAATCACTCCATGGTTTTTCTTAAAATAACAGAAATACACATTATGAGGAAAATTTATACATCTTTTAAGTCTGTGGTCCACATTCTATCATCTGATGCCCTTTAGGCTTTTTGATATATGGCAATTAATTCACAGTAAGATTGCAAGATGCTTTTCCCACAAAAATCCCAAGTGACAGATAGTACAAGTAAAATGTACAATTTACAGATGAGGGCCACTAACTCAGAAAAAATAAGTAATTTGCCCAGAGTTATATAACAATAACTATGTAGGCCAAGATTTCAACTTGGGGCTCATGACTCCTAATTCTATCACGTTCTTTGACAACATTTTCCCTCTTTCCCAGTGTTTAATCATTTATTTTCCATTGTTACATTAAAAAATAAACTTTTAAAGACCTATTCTGAGGCATCTGCACCAGTCATTAGTGAGGGTCATAAAATCATCTAATCAAAACATCAACTATAATACTTATTTCTTGTTTCCCCAAATCACCAGAACACTATAGGATGTGTTTTATCTAACTACTGTTTGTTTTTTTTACACAATCACTTCTTAGTTGTTAATCTATGGTTAAATAAAGCCCTTAGAATGAAGCCAACTATAATAATTTTTAAAGAGTGATACATGTGTACTTATTCATATATAATTATTTTAAATACATGTATACATATGTGTGGCTATTTTCAAACTTGCTGATTTTCCTTACTTCAATACTTCAAAGTCCTGAAATTTTGTTGATAGGGCCTTCCTTGTTGTGCTTATCACAACCCCTCTAGGAGTCACTTAAAATCTTGATTTCGTAGGATAATAGATGAAGAGGTACAGAGAACCTCAAAGATATTCCAGCCCAACTCCTCCAGTTTTACACAAGAGGAAACTTAGGCCCTGGTGACTTAAATGACTGACCTCAGAAGCAGAGCTATGATTCAAACTCAGGTTCTCTGACTTCAAATCCAACATCTTTCCCCATTGAGTCATGACTTAGTCTTAGCCTTTTTAGCCAAATAAAGATGATAAATCTATAGCCAACCTTCTAAGATAGGATGATCCCCGAGATACAGATCAGTCCCTCATTGGGTCATATTCAGAATCCTTTAGGATTATTATAATTTACCAGGTCGTATGTTCTAGTGATCATGAATCCATGACCTTATTCACTGAAATATAAAGTAATGGAGTACAGTGGAAAGGTTACTAATTAAAAGGCACAAAAATGTATGGCAATCCATAACCAAATCCAGAAACTATCCAAAATGCATTAGACCAAGTAATCCAAACCTTCCTAATCAGTGCACTGGTGTTTCTTTTCCCCATTTCCTGACTTTTTCCCTAAGTGAATTTTATTGTAAATGTTTATTCTTTAGATTTTATTTTTTGCTTTTGTGAACGTTTGCATGTTGCCCTATGGTCTGTATAAACATCAGGTTATCTGGTTTGTGACAATTACATGCTGGCCTTGGAGTTCAGAAAACTGATTTCTAATCCCAGTTCTACTGCTAACTTCAAGACCATAGGAGTCACTTTATCTTCCTGGTTCTCTATAAAATAGAACATTCATATTAACACTACCCCAGGGTAGTAATGGGGGAAAGTGTTTTGTAAACTCTAAAGAGTCCTATATAAATGTGTATATTTTATATTATATTTATATTATAGTATATTTATTTATATTATATTTATATTTATATTATATTTATATTTATTTTATATTATCAACATTTTCCAAACATTAATTTCTATGGGTCATTGACTGAAAGCAGTACCAAGTTAGAAGGGGAAAGGAAAGGACTACCAATGGGGGTCATCAGGATTTCAAAACTCAATATAGCCTATTTCTACACAGTCCCGAAGGAATGTGATACTGAGAGATTTATTTCTTCAGCGACAGAAAGAATACTCTTTTACACTGTATCATTAATTTTATAAGACAATTAAAATGTTTAAAAAGCAACTGCTTCTGGAAAAATAAACAAGCACCACACATAAACACGGTAATATGTTTTCCGAACATTTATGGATGGAACTGGCTCCAAATATTCACTTAACAACAATTAAAGATACTGTATCAGTAATACTCATTGTGCCAACAATAATCCAAAAAACAATTCCATAAAACCCTGAACATTGGCTGTGACAAGTCATTGATAGTCCAATAAAGATGGTCCTTGGCTTATGTTTTTTCCATTCACTTTTAGGGGCAAATTTAAAGGGGTAAAAAAAAAACATGCTATTTTGCCTAATATTAAGAAAACCTCTAACTTTAAAAAGTTGTTGTTGTTGTTGTTTTTAAGCTCTTTACTATTTCCATCACAAGATCTCAAGAGAGAATGATCTCTCATTTCATCCTAGACTTCAAAACAAACCCCTCAAAATAGGGCCCTAAGAAAAACAAGTCAGGGACTCCGAGGAGTTTAAAAACCGTGTTGGAACCACCTTTCTCATCACAGCTGACATCATTGCATGCCAATCACTTGGAGGGTCTCCCCAGGCGGGGAGGGGTGGGTAATCTAAATTAGGCAATGGGGAGGAAATATGAACCTGAGAAAACCCGGAGCGCCTTTGACGTTAGCCAACCTCAACAGCTTCTGAAGGTTTTCAGGGCTTGGAGCGGGGGAGGGGTAAATTTCCCGAGGGCACTTTTAAGGTAACGTTCTTTGGAAGGTCTCCTTTTCGCGGGAAGGAGGTCGGTCATCTCTCACAACCCACGGGGGAAAGGAAGGGTGGGCTCACCACCTGCCTCTCTGTAGGGGGTCAGGGGAAGGGGAGGGGACACTCTGGTCCTCAGTTGCGGGCGCACCTGGGAAAGACAGAGACCAAAATAAATCTCATCTTCAGGCCTCCACAGGTAGAGGCATGACTCTGGGACACTCAGAGCACCCCTCACCTCACTAGGTGACCTAGACCGTCCTTGACAGTGACCAGCAGGGTCTCACACCTGCATAAAGAACCAGCACTTGGTGGGGGAGGGAAGAGGCGGCGGAAAGCAGTTGTACCTGGAGGACACCCACGTACCTATCATGGTCACAGGGCAGGTGGTGGCTCTAAGGACAGACGAAGGGGGCTTAACATGCGCACAGAGGCCTGCCCCCAGGCCCCGCGCTCGCCTCCTACAACCAGCGTTCCCAGCTTTAAAGCCTTCAGATCCCTCCTCCTTCTGTCCCCGCCCCCACTACCCCGCCCCCTGAAGATGCGGGAGGGGGAGGCAGGGAACGAGGGCGGGGGGAAGAGAAGGCAATGCGCACGCGCAGACCCCCGCACACATTCCTGAGGCCTTCTGGGATATGTAGTGCGGAACCTGCTGCTCGTTTTCTAATCCGCCCTGCCCCGTCCCCGCCCCCGTCCCCCGCCCCCGCCCCCGCCCCGAGGTCTTTTGCCAGCTCTCGGCCTCGAACGTCTACGTCACTGGGAGACTGTTCCGCAGCGATGTTGATACGTTGCCTAGCAACCTCGCTGAGCACCTTTGGAAGCCTGTTGCAGCTGCAGAATACGGTCCTGCCCCCCTTTCTGCCGCTCCCCTCCCCCAAACTCCCTCTTCACCTTGGAGCTGCCAAACAGCTGGAACTAGGAGCAAACCTGGGCAGGACCTGGAGGGCTTAATTTATTACCATTACAGTGCCGTTTTTACTCTCCATAACCCCACTCCTGCTGTGACCCTCCCTCCATCCCCTCCACGGCCCAGTCATTCTTAAAGCACTGGATGTGGGAACAAGACATTTCCTAGGAAGATGGTGGCAGAAAAAGAGACCCTGAACCTAAATAAAAGTCCAGAGAAGATGATGAAGAGGACCAAACTACAGCCGCAACAGCCACTCCCGGTGCACCAGCCGCACTCCCTGGTTTCTGACGGGTTCACTGTCAAAGCCATGATGAAAAATTCAGTCGTAAGTGATAATCTCCTCAATTCAATGCACTCACTCCGAATCAGGCAGGGTACACGAAGATACAGGTGAACAGACTGTCGTTATCCGGAAAGGTTTGGGGCAAGTGAAATGCTGTGCCCATCATCCTGCGATGATTTAATAATAAAAAAAAATAACGTTTTGATTTATAAGCACCGTCCAAAGATTTCATCTGATAGTTTCCAGGCCTCTCAACATCCTCCAGCTGCTTCTGGCCTGAGAAAGATTTCCTTTCCCTGCCCCCACCCCAATTCAAGGTCTTTCACTTCATGAATTCTGAGTTTTACATCAATCTCTTGTAAAACTGTCAAACTGACAAATTCACTCAACTAACAGATAAAATAATATTAAAAACAGAAAATTTTAGGCTGTTTAAACCTTTTTCTCCATTAAATATGGTGTTTTACTGAAGTACAAAATACTTCAGCTGTTATTTCCTAATACACCTTTAAAAGCCTGGCCCCCTCCAAAGTTTCCTAAAAACTGATATTCCAACTAGCTTTTAATCAAATTTATGTCTGTCTGCCTATTGGTGTGATCAAAATGTGATTTATAATGTTATGTTTGTGCTTTTTAGAAATAAAATAATCTTAAGAGCAAAAAAGAGGGAGTGTAGTATGAAGGAAATATGATAAAACAAAGTACATGTATGACTTCTTTGTGTAAGTCTAATTAATTATGCTTCTCTTTGATAAATGGTTTTGAATTTACCAAATAATTGGGAATAGAACAAACATTAAGTAACTAAAACAGCTTTCAAAGTTGTATAATTTACACTGATAGAATCTGAATAGTTATACTGGAATATATCTTTTCTCTAATGTCACATTAAACACATTTACTTAGGTGTGTCTATGTATACCATATTCATACAGTGAGTCTATGAAATGGCTACCTTTTGGACAAGACTATTATGATGTTATACATAGTGTCTCATTTGGAATATGTGTGTGTGTTTCTTAGGGTTTGGGAAAACAAAATATTTCTGTTTACAAAAACCTCATTCTTTTAATTATAGTTGAAGCAAAAGTTATACTTAAAGCCAAAAGGATTATCATTTATCACCAACATACAATAGAGAATTTGTTCCAATTAGGAAGATGATTTATTTTTCTTTTATCTAATATTGATCATAATTCCTTGATCATAATCTATTTTACTAGGTTACTTGAATTTTGTCAGACTATATAAAATGTTTCCTCAGTCTTCTCTTTAATGAAATTATTTTATGCTCATTACAAAGTCATAATTCATAATACAAATCTGTATTTTCCAATATACTTAGACCTTTTGTTATTTAGCTTAACCTCACCTAAGCACTCTATGGCCTAGTAAAATCACAGTTGTTGAAAGCATCACATTTCAATATTTTTATTTCTCACAAATATAACTCCACCTTCAAATAACATCTCTTTTGAGCAAGGTTTCTTATAAATACCTTTGTTGTGAGAGGTAAGCATCTTCCTTTATTTCTTTAATCTATCTCCAAAGTGATTCTGAAGACGTGGGTCATTTCTTGTTGTTATTCATTTTGGTGGGAAGCATCATTTTCTGTGAATAACAAAATACAAAAGATTTTCTTTGAAAGTAATAGAAAAGATAGATAAATAAAATAGGGGCAAATAATATGTTTGAACAACTGGTAGTAGCAGCCTGTACCCTACTAAGTGTGATTGGACTAATAGGACCTTTTTCATTTCTCTGGCACTTACACCTGAACATTTCTTTTTTCAGCAACATGGACTTTCCCATGATTATGAAGTCATTAACTCCAGAGAGTGTCCTTTCCAAGGTTTATCATATTCAATGAATGGTATATGTCTAGTATGAGTTTTCAATGAGGTAACAATCTAAAATGCCTAGGAACTTCTGTACTTCAACTCGCTTCTAGTTCCCCTTTCAAGATTTTTCAGTCTTAAATTAAGCCACATTTACAAAGCTCTGTATTAAAAACATATAGCAATTTATCCTAAAGAGTTACTATGGGATCTCCTGGTGTTCCTTTTAGAATGCTTTGGCCATATAGATCATAATCATAATAATTACAATCATCTGATCATAATCATAGAATCAAAAAGATGGGCTGTATGGGGAAAATATATGTAATCATTCAATAATAACAAGAGAACATAAAGTTTTTATAAAATAAAACCATATAATTTATCTTTTTACAATCAAAATTTATGTGTATATAGTAAATCATGCTATATACAAATATAGTACACATATAAATATACCATAAACATAAATCATGTGAATAGTAGTTGTAATGGAAATGCAGATTTGAAGATCTTCCCTGTCCCTAGGCCCTTTGATTGGCTTAAGAGACTTTGATTGACTTAAGTGACTCTGAGAACCTTCCTTGATTTGAAAATATACTCTGCCCCCTAATAGGCTGAATGTGGTCACATGGAGCCTGTGGTAGGAGGCTTGGTTTTCAGGAATGACCACACCTTGATGCTGTGTGATTGGGCAGTGTGTCAAGAGGGTGGTTACATTCTCTGAGCCAGGAGAAGACTATATAATCCCTGATTTGAGGCTTTGCTTTGGGGCTCATTTTGAGAAGTGTTGTGTGATTTGGCCAGATGAGACTCTGGGCAGCTGTTGAGAGCCCCTCCGGCTTTGAAAATCCAGATGTTGATGCCTCCCTCTCTGGTAACTGTGATTTTGATATTGATAATGGTTGGACAGTTTGGAAGCCTGTCTGTTTGATCTGTCTGTATACTCTGAAGTTTGGGGTGCTGACCTTTTCCCCCCAAACTAAGTAATAAATGTTTGTTTCATTAAAGTTAGCTTGTTAACCCATTTTGAGTTGCTTTCCTTTTGAAAAGCAGATCTGAGAACCTGTGTTGGCAGTCACCCTGGGGATATTGGGGTGCTTGCTGCTACAGTAGTAAATCCATATAATTCTTGTAATTTCTTAATTTCCATGAATTTTTTTAGTTGTTCTGAATAGCAAATATCCCCTCGACTTCCAAGGAACTGTTTATTATACTTTGAGTAATACAATGCAATGTCTTAAAGTCAGATGATATGCCTTTAATTCATTTTTCTGTAATATTTGCCAGAAAGTAGGCAAGGGAAGAAAAATACACCATGACGCCATGTAAATAAAATAGATGATTTTGTATTTTTTCTTCTTTCCACCTAAGCTGCTATATACCACTTTGGTATAGCTATAGATATCTGGAACAGGAGTCAGTTTCAGGTAGATACTGAATAATACTACAAAGAGGTGATGCATGATATCTGGTCCTTGTCTTATGGCAAGTCTCCATTTCCTTTCTAGCTGAACGAAAATGGTGTCAGATCAACACTCAGGGAGAGCAGGGGAAAAGAAAAATAATTTCCCGGCTTCCCTTTTACATACAGGAAATTTCTTAACTCCTGACATGTCAGTGATGTTTCCCTAATTTCTTCACTTCCCAGGGATCCTAAGATAGTGATTGGTGGGAATACAAGGCATCATTTGTTCACTTCACTCACATACCTCTATTATGGGATCTTTGAAAACCATGATTAGGTGAGAGAACAGAGAAAGGGTGGGAGGGTGGAGAAAAAGTCTTATCCTTATTTGACTTTGTAAATTTACTTGGCCTGATAGAGTTAAGAACCTGCTCTCATGGCCTTGAATGAACTCTGAAAAAATATTTCTTCCATGATTTTTATATAACCATAAATATAGAGATGTTCTGGGAGAAAATAACAATTCTGATTATATCAAATCTGTTTTCATCAAAACTATTCTCCATGCTTATATAAACTAGTCTCAGAAAGATTTTCTAGAGAATCAAAGGCAAGTATATGAGTTAGTGGTTGCTGATGTCTGTTCTATCACACTTTTCTGCTAGGAAAAAAAAAGCTTCTTTTTTGGCAAATCTCCCAATCTGATGCCTGAGGAATTTAAAAATTGTGTTGTTTCCATTATATATTTTCAGTTAGGTTCAATCACCAATTCCATCTTCGTATTCATCAATGCCAATATTATTTCCTTACATAGCAGTGAATACTGAGGTAAAAGTCAAAACTTTGTGATTCCACCATCATCATCAGTGAAAATAAAACCATAAAAATTCAAGATTTCTTTCATTTGCAACTATTTACTCTTGTCTAGTACTAAACACAGTTGTCAAGATGATCTGGTTCAGGTTTAGGAAAAGTTCTCCAGAAATTAATTTGCTCCTCAATTGCTTTTTACCATTTAATGAGATTATTTATAATATTTCTATCCTCTTCCTCCTCTATAATATTTTGTAAATGAGCTTGTACCCAAAATTTGTGTTTCTCTGTTCCTCTATTTGGCACAGAATTAACATGTTGATTGAGTATGATTTCTGGTTCCTTTTGACCTTATTATGAGAACTATTTTTTTTTTCACTTACATTTTTTAAGGAGTGGTATCTTTACGTTTGGAGGAAATTGGTTTTTATTTTTAAAATTTTGATATTGAGAACTTGTTTAAATTGTTTAGATTGAAGTATATTCTCATTTTTATCACTTTTGCTGATTTGAATTATATACAGATGATTTTGAAAGAATGATACATTTCATTTTAATGACAGAGATATTTTTCAAGAACAAATCATCTTTATAATAAATTCCCTAAAAATTGTGTTTACTTATCTGTTAACAGAAAGAGGGTAAATGTTCTTTAACTTTGAAAACATGATATTGGCATAAACCATTTACTCAACTGACATTTTAGTGCCTCTAAATATTGACTTGTTGACAACATTGTTGAAGTTATTATATATATTTCTTGGCTCTAATTCATTCTCTATCACTTTTTACAACTCTTTTGATTGTTCTGCATTCTTTATACTTATTGTACCTTAAAGTGTATATTCTGTTGTATTCATATAATATTTTGTTTTTAGTTTCTTATTTTCATAAGAACTGCTAAGGACATTTTTGTATCCCTACATATTTTTCTAGATGCCAGACTCCTTGCGGCCTAGTTACACTATTACAATCTATGGGTCAAAAGGTCTGAACAATTTAGTAACTTTTCTCATATTATCTTAAATTGTTTTCTAGAATGGTAAAGCCAATTCACATCTCTACTAACACTGAATTAGCATTTTTGTCTTCTTAAAAGTAGCAGTTAGGTGACATAGTAGGTAGAGTGCCAGACCTGGAGTAATGAAAATCTGATCAAATTCAGCCTCAGATACCCACTAGTTGTATGACTCTAGCCAAGTCACTTAACCCTATTTGCCTCATTTTCCTCCTATATAAAATGAGCTGGAGAAATGACAAACCACTCCAGCATTTCTTCAAAGAAAACCTCAAATGGGGTCACAAAGAGTTGGACATGATTAAAATAACTGAATGACAATAACTTCTTAAAAGTCATTCTACCAATATTTTTCCATCTTTTTTAATCTTTTCACTAATAAGGGTACCATGTTAGGGTTATTAAATTTTTTTTATTTTTAATATTATATCCATGTGATTATTGATTAATTTCATTTCTCTTTTTGAAAAGTTTGTTAATAGTCTTTGACCATATGTCTATTAGGGAATAGCCCTTATCTTGGGTTTTGGGGTCAATTAAAATATATCTTTTAGATATAATACTTTTATCAAAGACATTTTCCAAATATTTTCTTTTTATAATAATGGCTTTGACTTTGTATTAAAACACTTTAGGTTTTATATAATCAAGACTATATTTTGGTTTTTTATGATTTCTTTTTTCCTTACCTAGTTATATGTTTTTACTGAATCCTTAACTGTAATAGATATAAGCTTCTAACATCTTTAGGCCTCCAATTTCTCATATGCAAAATGAGATGATTGCACTAAGTAATGTGTAAGGACTGTTCTAATTTTAAACCTTTATAATTCCATAATCTTAAATGTTAAGTAACGTTAGACAATGGCTACCTACTCTACTTATGGCTACCTTCTACTAAAAAGCAAACAAACAACTAATGAAATCTGTTGCATAAAATAGTCCCTGTGCATTTGATAATCATATATCACTGTTTCAGAGCTTCAAAAATAAAAACTAAAAGGATTATTTGGTTTTAAGACTGGTAGAGCTGAGTATCAGAGTCCTGGAGAAGGGTGACCTGAGGCACATGGTTATCTAACAATACCAAGTTGATGAATCCAGTAAGTAGCTGCTTTAGATAAAATGATACATCACTGAAAGTAATAAGAAAATTCTTTTTTTTTTAAAGGCAGCATGCCAAAAGAATTCAGAAACTTTATCAGTAGCATAAAAATCATTGAAAACACATGATGTAACAAAAAGACTGAATAATAAGTTTCAAGACTTAACTAGATCCACATCTAGATCAACAAACCAGTTAAAATAGTAATCCCAGAACAAGTATAAAAGTAGTGATTTTGAAAAGCAAAGAAGAGATAGCCAAAGATGAAGAGAAATAATTGAGCATATAAACAAAATTTAAAATCTTAAAATTAAAAAATAAACTACTAAGTGATTAAATTAAGAAGAGTGCTTCCCTCATTTATCTTAGCACAATAGCAGTTTAGGAATAAAATTATTATCATTTAATATGATTAAAACTATTTATAATGTAGAGCTAGCCAATTACTAAATTACCAAAATATAAAAATGAGGAGGAATTCACAAGTAATGGAGAGGGAAAAAAAGATGAGTAAGAGAAGTCAATCTGCCCAATCATTTGAAATTAAATTACATGGATTTCTATACAAAAAAAAAAAAATTTCAGTGACATTAACAAAGCAAGAAATAGAAAATCTAAAAAATTCAGCTTTAGAAAGAGAATTTAAATAGACTACTTGTGTAGCAAGTGGTAAAACCAAGGTGTGAAGCCAGATTCTATGACTCTATATCCAATGTTCTTCCCATACACCATGGATTATTCTATCTACCAATAATCATATTCAATATATTTCTTTAATTAAATCATACTCTGGGGTGGCTATGTGGTGCAGTGAATAGAGCAGTGGCCCTGGAGCCAGGAGGACTTGAGTTCAAATTTGGCCTCAGACACTTAACACTTGCTAGTCATGTGACCTTGGGCAAGTCACTTAACCCCAATTGCCTTGCCCTCCCCCCTCCAAAAAAAAAAAAAAGCAAAAAAATAAAGATAAAAAATAATTAGGTCATACTCTTAAACTTAACTTTTTCTGTTCTGTAAATGTAAGTGAATTTCAGTTTTTAAAAATATGACTTATTCTCCTTTCAACCACTTTTTTAGCCTTTGTTGTTATAGGGAACTCCTAGTGAGGAAACTCCCTCTTGCAAGATCTGTACATCTTTTCCAACACATATTTTTAGAGAGTTGCCTAGGGCACTGAGTTGTTAAATGGTTTGTTTAGTGTGTTGTTGTTCATTAATGTCTGACTCTTTGTGACTCCATGAACCATACTGTCCATGGGGTTTTCTGGATAAAGATACTGGAGTGGTGTGCCATTCCCTTCAGCTAAAGAGTGTCTGAGGCCACATTTGAACTCAGGTCTTCCTTATTCCAGGTTCAGTGCTCTATCCATTGTGCCATCTATTTGCCTCCTACGTTTAGCCGATGTGTTTTAGAGGTGACATCTGATACTATATCATCCTGACTCAAAAGCTGTCTTTCCACCCATTATACCATACTGCTTTTCCATTTTTTCTTACTAAATTAGAAAGAATAAACAAATAGATTTGTGGTTCTCTAATATTTAAGATATCTACACATTTTAAATTATTTATAAAATGATGAGATTGTCAGTTTTAGCATTTTATAAATTCTTTTCGACGTGAAAAATTTAGAGTGCAAATGAATAGTTTGCTCCCATTGCCCACTTATAACTGCTAGAAGACTGTTTAGAATGTGCAGAAAAAGTAGGCTATATTTAATGATGTTTTCTTTTGCAAGTCAAAAGGCAGTGTTGCTACTTTTCAAAATGGTGTAAATAGCTAGATTGTTATCATTTACTTTGGCTAAAAGCATTTTCTGAATGTCTCCTAGGCAGCTGGATTAAGGTCTTAATTAACTACATTAAAAAAAAAAGAATTTGAAAAATGTTTTTAACAAAGGTCTTTAAGCCCAAAGTCATACAAATTATTGTCTGACCCAACAGTATGATAAAACAATATTTTAAGCTTTCATAGATTTTCATTACTGAGCCAAACAGTAAATGGTTTGTCTTTCTGATACTTCTAAGGAAAGCATTTCTACCTAAACTGAGTTAGCTTACCTTCTGAAAGGTGAACTGAAAAGCTGATCACCTACAGTGGAGGGGAACAGGTGGGGGAACAGGATAACATGGCATACATACACACACACACACACACACACACACACACACACACACACACACACAATTATCAGGAGCTCTTTCTGAAAAGAGATCTTTTCTGACTAGAGAGATCAGGGAGGCAATTTCATGAAAAAAAAAAAAAGACATTTAAACTAGACCTTGAGGGATGATGAACATAGGTACGTGCAAAGCTGACAATGGAGGACATTTCAAGTATATGTGGAGGTAGGGTTAGAAAAGAACAAAATTTTATAAGAAGAGAGTTGTATAATTTGACTAGAGTCTAGTTGTGGAATAATGAAAGATAAGGGGAAAAGCAAGTTATTTGTGTTATGCAGGTAGCAGAAAGAGCACATTATTTGAAATTTAAAAAACCCTCAGATTTTAATATACTCTAGTACTTACTACCTTGTGAATCTTGGGCAAGTTTTTCTACCTTATTAAGTCTCAGTTTCTTTATCAGTAAAATAAAAAGATTGGACTAAATGACATTTAAGGGACTCTGCAGCTCCAATTCCTGTGATTATAGGCTTTTACTTTGTTTTTGACTTTGGAGCCATTGGAGTTTTGTTTTATATATACATATTTTATGTGTACATATGTATATGACATATAATAATATGTATTATGTGTATGGGTATATATGAAGAGGATATTATAATAAACTAGGCATGAGGTTAATAATAGCTTAAAATAGTGTGAAGGTAGTACAAAATGGAAATAAAAGGGTAGATTATTTGAAAGATTATGAAGTAACAGTTGTCAGGATCTGGCAAATGATTAAGTATTTCACAAAGAAGTGAAATAAAAGATTAATCAGAAATTTCAATCTTGATTGTCTAGGAGGATGGCAGTACTATTTATCCACAGAAATATGGAAGTTATTGGGAGAATTGTCTTAGGCCTGGAGAATTGAGGAGGGTAATGAAGAATTTAGTTTTAAACATGTTAAATTTGAGGTACCTATGAAATATCCAGGTCAAACTGTCCAGTGAAAGTTTCAAGTGACAAAATGGAGCGTGGAAGAGGCCAGGATTTAAGGAATCATCCAGATGGGGATACTATTTGAAGCTGAGGGGGATAACATTGAGGGATGTTTGGAAAGAAGAAAAGAACCAAGGGAGAAGCCTAGGCCCATTCTTGCCTTTGGGATCCATCATGCGCACGGTGTCCAAATGATCTGCTATACTCTCCTCATATTCAGTGGTTCATTATTGACTCTAGTATAAAGAAAAACTTGTCAGCCTTACATTTAAAACCCACCAAAACCTGCATCCAATATTCTTTTCCAGCCTTATTTCCTTTTTCCCTTCAGGCATACTAAATAAACTCTTCTTCATCTAGAATGAAACCCCTTCTCATCTCTTCAAGACTTTTTACCTTTAAATTTTAACTCAGATGCTCTTTCCTTCATGAAGCTTTTCCTGATTCCAGTCTTCCTCTCAGTTAATATTGTTCTCTACCTCCTTGAATTACTTTGTATTCACTATTTTATGTACTTTTATTACCCTGGTATAAGGGTTCTTAGCCTTTTATGTGTCATTCTCTGTTAAGGAAAAGGCTGTTAGACCTATTCTCAGAATAGTGTTTTTAAATGTATAAAATAAAATATATATGATTACAAAGGAAACCAAAGGTACCTGGTGAAAATGAAGATGTGATTTTTTTCCCCATCCAATTTCAACAACCCCCCAAAAAATATATGTCTTGCATACCCCAGGTTAAGAACCCTTGCCATCATAGAATGTAAATTCTTCGAGGGCAGAAGCCATCTTATTTTTTGTCATTATCTTGAAGTGCTTTGCTTAAAATAGGCTCTCAGTTAATATTTGTTAAGTTAAAATGATAATACTTACATTTGGGGAGAAAAGATGAAAGAGAAATAAAGGAAATTCCATCAAAAGAGATAAGAGGATAAATGGGCATAAGGTCATAGAAATCAAAAGTGAAATCACTTTTAAGGAGGAAAAAGAGGCCGTCAACAGTGTCAAAGGTTGGTAAGGAGGACAGACTGAAAAACGTAATTGGCAGTCTTTACTAGGTCACTAATTGCATGTCTCTGCTTTAGAAAGAAGAGATAATTGACTCTATGCAAAATATTTTTACTAACATACATTTTCTTTTAAATATGGTATATTTCATTTTTGGCATACTGCTTTACCCTTCTCATCTTTATACTTTTACCCTAGTTCTGTTAAATGCATCTCTTAAAAATGGACATTTTGAATTTTAAAAGCACTTTATTTTGATAAGTTATGCTAAACAGGAGGTGCCTTTTTGCACATCAATTACCAATTAATTCATTATTGATTAACTAAAGCTTATGAAATAGGAGGTTTTCTATTGCAATTCCAATTCCAGATTTTATTAAAACATATGTTTCCAAATATCTTAGTGAGGGGTGGAAGGGAAGAAAGCATTAAATTCTTAAGAATAAAAATAAACAAAGGACTAAAAATTTCTCCTTGTCTTTCTGTCCCCATAAATGGGTATTGTATATCTTTGTTGTTGTTGTTTTTATACTCCTAGGACTATTGCTTATGTGTGTATATGTGTGTGTGTGTATCTCTATGTATATGTACATACATGCATATGTATATTGTATCCATATATAAAAGAAATTTTAAACACATGAAGTAGGGTGAATAAGGACATGAGGGTTAAGAAATTAAACAATGAATAATAGGATTTTGCACCCATAAAAAGGAAAAAAGTCACCACTGTTTTTCAACAGGCTGATTCAACAGACATTGGCTTACTGCCCATGATGGTAAAAGTCATTGTATTAGGTGCTAGGAAAGATGTAAATGTAAGACATGATTTGTACCCTGAAATATAGAATAAGACAGATACTAAAAAACAAACCAAAACACCACAACAGGAATAACAAAAACTAAAAACAGCTACTATGCTACAAATTAGAATATGGTCATTCTGTTTACTTATATACTTATCATTTGTGTAATAGACATATCTACATATGCTTCTTTACTATTCACCATAAATTAGAGAGCTAATACTGTAATTTGTTTTCTTATAAGTGGTAACAAGGAAATGGCAGGTTTTTTTGAAGCTGTTATTTACAATGACCTAAATTTGAAGCATTGATGAATGCACCTTAAAGGTATCAAGTCTTTTTGATACTTTGTTCTTCTTTCCTCTCTTATTCCTTAATCTCGTTTCAAAAACAAAATCTATTTCTATAGCTAAAGAAAGGACCAAATTAGGTAACCTTGAAAACACTTTGAAAAACTGTAAAGTACTATACACATGGAAAGGGCTTTGTGGGCCTATCTGTGCATGCATGGGTGTGCTGCTAAGCTTGAAATCCTTGCTTTCTGTACTTACACAATTGGCTTTTGGAATCTAAGAGTAAATCTTTATTTCAGTTCTTCAAAGATTCATGATCTGTCAGTAAAGGTGCCTCTTCTATTGAGGCATATAACATTGGATTTCAAACTTTTAGTCTCAGGATCGCTTTGCACTATTAAAAATTGAGCTTTTGTTTTATGTTGGTTCTATACACACACACACATAATAGATTGATCTTTACCATATTAGAAATTAAAAATTTAGTATTATTATGAAAATAATTTTGACCACATGGATCCCTTAAAATGGTCTTAAAGAATCCCCAGGGGTCCCTGGACCA
The DNA here is from genome assembly GCA_011680675.1 of Gymnobelideus leadbeateri. Classification (NCBI taxonomy): domain Eukaryota; kingdom Metazoa; phylum Chordata; class Mammalia; order Diprotodontia; family Petauridae; genus Gymnobelideus; species Gymnobelideus leadbeateri. The sequence continues at coordinate 186,264 of WOXC01009737.1, forward strand.
TCTTTTGAGAACTGCTGGTAGATTTCAGTTTCTAGATTATGTTGTAGATTACATCTTGATTCAAAATGACTTAACAATGACAAGAATTGGGATGGCTAGGTGGCACAGTGAATAGAGCACCAGCCCTAGACTCAGGAGGACCTGATTTCAAATGTGTCCTCAGACACTTAACATTTACTAGCCATGTGACCTTGGACAAGTCATTTAACCCCAATTGCCCTGCCTTTCCCCCTCCAAAAAGCAAAAAAATAAAAAATTAAAAAAAATTAAAAAAAAAACCACCACCAATCAAACAATGACAAAAATAGCTAGGATTTATATAGTGTCTACTATGTGTCAGGCACATAAGTACTTTACAAATATTATCTCATTTGATGTTCATAACAACCCGGAGAGGGAGATGCTATTATCCCCTTTTTACAGGTGAGAAAACTGAGGCAAACAGAGATTAACTGACATCCCCAAGGTCACATGACTAGTAAATGCCTAGGGCTGGAATTGAACTCAGATATTCTTGACTCCAGGCCCAGCACTCTATCTATTGTACCACTTAACTGTCTGTAGAGATATATTACTCAGCTATAATAAAGTTGCTTTGACTGATAAAAATAATCATCGTGTCATGACCAACCTTTTGATGATCCATTCTAAACATACCTGGAGGGTGAGGAGAGATGTCTTTAAAGAGTTAACATATATCATACTGTCACCCCCAAACTCAGAGCTTTTTTTCCCTTTCTTTTGGCATGGCCTATGAAGACCCAAGGTCCCCTCCAGCTCACTGCCTAAGAGACTGAGCAATGAGAAATAGGTATGGGATTTGTCAGTTAAAAGAGTTGTCCAGAACTCTAAGGTTTGTAAACCTTGGAGAAGACAGTTCCAGTAGAGTAGTGGAGTTGGACCTTGAACCTTTATACCTGTAAAGTTCTCTTTAATTGAGTTAGACCTAGAGTTCAGTCTATTCATATCATCATCGAAAAGGATGATGGTGGGTTGTGACTGGGCTGAGGCTGAACATCAAATGATTTGGGCACAAAAACTGTAAAAAATAAAACTGGATATAAGTAGATATAGATAAAAACAATAGGTACAAATAGAGATACAAATATAGACATAGATGTATTGATGAGATATAGCTATATATTTGGGAAAAGAATGGGCTAATATGTAATAAAAATGAGGGACAATAGGTGGACTGGTAAATGCTCTTTATTTTTTGTCTTGTTTGCTCAGACCTATGCTTTCATGTATACAAGGAATTAGATGTATAAACTCCCTCTTTGGTAGAGCTCTATACCTGAAGGTCTTAGAAAGCCACGAGAGGAAGTGAATGTTTTAGTGGCTTGATTGTAATATGTGACAGTGACCTAACTGGAACCAGTCATCCACCCACTCTATCACATGGCCTCTCAGGTACCATTGCCCCAAGATATTATTAAAAGATCAGAAGAAAGCCTTTAGCTCTTTATCGCTCACTTTGAAGGATTTATCAGTGTCAAAAGTTGAAAAGACAGGGGCGGCTAGGTGGCGCAGTGAGTAGAGCGTCAGCCCTGGAATCAGAAGGACCTCAGTTCAGATCCAGCCTCAGACACTTAACACACACAAACAAAAACCTAGCCATGTGACCTTGGGCAAGTTACTTAACCCCAATTGCCCACCAAAAGGCAAAAAAAAATTTTTTTAAAGTTGAAAAGACAAAAAAGTAAAAACCACCACAAACAAAATGTTATCTATTGAATAAACATTTTATTGTTTCCACGCTTGGCCAGCTGGGCCTCAGCAGTCCTTCTGTCTGTTGACCTGTGGTTAAATCCTTTTTTTAAAGCTTGGCAGGATCTTTTGGAACTGGAGTTCTACTTGTGTAGCCTACATGTGTCTGGGTCTACCATAAGCTCATAGGAAGGCATCAGTGAACTTTTGTGGAAGCATTTTATTTTCATTTGTTTTTGAGGCAGCTAGATTGCACAATGTATAGAGCACTGAGGCTGGACCTGGGAAGACCTGAGTGCAGTTGTAACCTCAGATACAATTGTGTGACCCTGAGAAAGTCACTTCTATTTGCCTCAGTTTTCACAGCTGTAAAATGAAGATGACAACAAGCACCTGACTCAAGGTTGTTATGAAGATTAAATGAGATAATATTTTAAAAAACACTTAGCACAGTGTCTGTCATATAAATATCTGTTCCTTTCTCTTTCTCTCCTTTCCTCTTCTTGAATACTCCCACCAAAATTTTCACATACACAATTGATTTTCATTTTTATGTAATTGTGACAAGAGACTGACCCCCACATGTATCATTGAGTGTGGTTGTGTGGCTCACATAGAGACAGAATAGACATCTCTAGCCTTTTATCCCCCTACCCTCCTTCAAGGGAGACCTTCATTTCTGCCAGAAAGGGAAACAGAAGGTTGAGGCCAGAGGCAGGCCCCCACTTTGATCTTGGAGAGAGAGGATTTCAGGCTAACATATCTGTCACTCCCTTATATATTGTTCATTTAGGATCTGTGTTTTTCAGGTTTAATTAAACTTCTGATCACTTTCATTATTTGGAGAAGAAGAGTCCCAAGCTTTATTTCCAAGGATTGATTCCCTTCCTATCCACTACCAGTTCCATAGTGAACAGGCATAACACTTAGCCAATAAACCCATTTATTTCAAGTTAGTAGCAAAAACAGAAATTGAAGAAAATATACATAGGAGAATATATATCCAATAATATGGAGTCTCCCATTGAAAGCAAGGTAACTCAGCTCAACCAGAAGAGAAAACCCTAGGTCTCACCTAAGTAGAAGATCCCCAAAGTCTCTACTCTAGGAAGCCAGGGCTAGAGACATACTGAAGACTGCCAGCTCCCCTCATGTCTTCCTTCAGTAACTTGAAGTGGAGTTTGCCTTGTCCTTCTTCTTTCTTGAAACTGGAAACCAGAAGCACCTGAAGTGCCTTGAAGAAGACTTGAACAGAACTGAAGAGATTGAAGAGCTCTCCTCTCTGTGCTCTCCCCTGCTTAGCCCTTGATGCAAACAATGGGCATTGATCTCTGCCAATAAAGAGAGAGTCTCATTTTAGTGGGATTTGGGATTGGGGTCCACAATGAATACTTTTAATATAATTATTTGTGAAAGAACTATAGGACTCAATTGGTTAAAAATTAGATCCTTGGAACAGTTACCCACATCAGTGAAAGCAGGGCTCCATTAAAGCATTAACCTTTAAGGTTTACCTTTAGTTGTTTGTGTTTTTGTTGTGTTTGTATTCTTTGGGTCAATTTTTCTTTTCTTTTATAAATGTATAATACTCTCCAGTTTTTGTGCTGGCTCAGAGAACCTTTATCCATAATATTGTGATTCTTTGTTCTACCTCCTACTTCATTCTTCTTAATAGCCCAGAAGTATTTTGATTATGTCAGTAACTTGCCTACTCTTTTCCCCATAATCTTGCCTAACTGGCTCCAAAAGTCTTTTGTTACAGGACTTTGAAGGTCATGGTAATGTCTCTTCTCTATATTTTTCCTCTTAGGTATTATTCTGCTTTGAAACTTTTTAGAATGCTTAACAAGCATTCTTTTTTTATGTAATATGTTTATAACCTAGGGCCCTGAATCAGAGCTGTGGACTGGATACAAACTTAGGAGCTGCTCACGAATCTTTCTTTGGCTCATATCCCATCCAGGTTTTACATTGGGAACATTAGATTTGAATTCATATATAGATCTCTGCTCAAAAAGTAATGAACCCACAGTTTCCATGCAAACACTGAAGCTATGTTTTGTCTGTAGGACAGATTTTAATTAGCTTGTTAAAACATATAATGATTTGTGCCTGAGCAAATAAGCACTCTTTCTAGTGAGCCTCACCTCACTCAAGGATAAATACAGTTTCCAGAATCACAGTGCTGCCATGGAGTTGAGCCCTCTTTAAGTAGGCAAAGAATTCAAGGTGGCTAAAGAGTTGAGCATGTGGAACTGTACAGTTGACATAACTCATAGAACTAGAGAATATAAAAGGACAGGTTTGTCCTTCCTTATACTGTGGTTCTCTACTCTGAGTCCATTTTTGTTTGAAGATTTTCCTGTGGTCACACTAAGGAGTTAAACTTGTTAAGGAAATTACTCCAATTAAAATCTGATACATATTTCCTTATGAGTTTCTACAGACAAAATATGTAGGCATGAGTTATATGGGCAACCTAAGCATGGTCTTATTGATTTATAATGTGTTCTTTTTAACACCACATCTGTTATCCCACATCATTACATGCTCTTAAAGACAGTCACATTTTACACAATAAAAGACTTTTTCTTGAGCCAAACATATCCTTCCAACCTCCTTCCTTTGATATATTCTGTGATGTTGGTTAACATAGCTACTGTAGTCAATGATAGCCTACCTATGGTACACTGCTGTACGATGTATTTTCTTTATTTTTTTGCCAGCTTTTGTAGCAAAATTTCTCTAAGTCTTATAATCCATATTTGTTCATGTTGGTACCCTTCAGTTTCTAAAATAAATATCTCCTACTGGGAAAAAGAAGTTGCCAACATTTTGGGGTTCATTTTCTTGTTTATTTCCTCTCCTTCCTATGTTATTGAAAATAATAGCCAAAGATTTGTACAAGTACTCCTCAAGAGTCCTATAGAACTCAACAGTGAGGTCACTAGATGTCTAAAGTTAGTGTTTTTATTCTTAGCTGACCTTTTCTCTCATTGTCTTGACCTTTTTTATATAGACCTTTAATTTTCCTTTGACATGAGCTACATCCATCCCAATTTGTCAATTTTTAAAAGATTTTTCTTGTTAATATCTTTCTAGAATTTGTAACATTTTAAAGTCCTACTCCCTCCTTAGACAGCTTTCTCCATATTTTTTTTTTAGCATGTCCCACCAGATTCATGGAATCATGACTTGTCTCTCCTAGTTTTTCATTTTTTTTTCATATTTTGACAGTAATTTGCTTATCTTTCATATATTTTAGCCAAATTCCCCAACTTATGAGGAATTCATTTTGACCAATTCCATAATTTGGTCAGAATAAAAAATATCTTTCATTGTACTTTTCACATTCTCTAAATTTTCTTCTAGTTATCTGTCCATCTAGTTATCATCAATTCTTTTCATTCTCCTCCACTAACTTTTTATATGTGTACATGTGTTACCTAAATAGAATCTTTCACCTCTCTCTTCTTATAAAATTTTGTCCTTTTAATTATTTACAACTCATCACCCTTTCCTAAGATATATTTGAAACCCCCTCCCAACGCTACCCCCCATATCAAAAGATCCCAGAACTTAGTGCTAGAAGACCTAGATTCTGGTATTTATTAGCTATGGGAGTTTATAGAAATATTAACTTTGTTAAGTCTCTTTTCCTATCTGTGAAATGAGGATAATAATGTTTTCACTACCTATCTCACAGGATTATAGTGAAGTAAGCTCTTTATAAATGAAAAAAGGCAATATAAATGTGAATTGTTATTACATTAGGAAAGGTTAACATATGCAATTTTCACTTCATCTTTTCTTTTAGATGCAGTACTTCCAATGAATGAATTGATGATCTCTTGATGTGTGTGTTCCTATAGTGGTGCAGATCATAATCCAGGCTGTTTTATCCTTTGTGACTGCTGTCCCTATTTGTGAACAAATCCTTCTCAGGGGGTCTGCTCAGAATACTAGGCAGGGCCTTCCTCTAGATATCTTGACCTCTTGGGCATTGCATAATCAATACATCTGTAGATAACAAGTAACCTTTTTTTCTCCAAGTCACACATCTCTGATGACACTTTTTGTGCCATTTTCTATGAACCATTATGAAACATCCTATTTACACCTACCATACATTCCCCTTTGAGACATATAACTCTATCATTTAATATTTACCTTTCTCAACTTCATATCCATGAGTGTATATCTTCCAAGTCAGATAGCATATTTTTCAAAGATTCACATTGTATGCCAAAAATAAATTTCAACTCTCTTCTTTTGTCCCTGTTGAGCAGTGTGAAATGCTCATAACCTATCCTTGGAATATAATGTATTTCCTTCTTCATATTTAACCCTGTTTATTGTTTAACCATTGGGTTGCCCCATTAGCTACTAATCTGATCCCATTTAGCCAAAAAGACCTACCTACCTAGACCTGCAGAACCATACCCTCACCCTGACAATTATGCACTATACCCTATTGAATAGATGTGCTGAACTATATGAAAGTGTCTATAGTTTTTAGAACTTCTTTTCAGAGCTCCATCTCTTGCTAGATGGCCAAACTGCCTTGTCAGTGTAGGGAGAGTCATTAATTTAAATTTTACCCAATGGGAATCAACTCGTGAGTTCCTACCTACTGTGAAACTCAACTCTTGGTACAGAATGTGCTATATTTTACTAAGGCCAAATCACATCTTCCTTGGCATAATGAACATGATTTCAACACACAGAAAGAGATGAAATATTCTTACTTCTAACCAGTATTATACTTTTTGCATAGAATCAATAAAAAAAAAAAAAAACATTACACAAAAGAGAGACCTTTGTGTAGTAGTATGCCCTCTTATGGACACAAACAGCCCCAGAGAGTACATAGGCTGCTCCAAGCTCAGGAATTCTATGGAGAACAGTTTATTTCATTCCATAAGGCTGTTCCTTCTGAAAACTGGGCAGTGTAGAAAATGCAGCATGAGCCTAATCCAGTTCCTCTTCCCAGAATCAGAAAGGGGCAAGCAAGTAAGGGAATTACACTTCCCATGTTTTGGGGGCAGGACTGTTTATTTGTGATTCCTATTTTTTAAGAAAAGGAGAAGGTAGGGGCAACTAGGTGGCGCAGTGAATAGAGCACCATCCCTGAAGTCAAGAGGACCTGAGTTCATATTTGACCTCAGACACTAGATAGATACTTAACTAGCTGTGTGACCTTGGGCAAGTCACTTACCCACAGTTACCTGGCCTTCCCCCTCACCAAAAATATTCAAGGTTAAGGAGGAAGACAAAAGGATGAAGAAAAGAATAAGGAGAAGGGAAAGGGAAAGGAGATAGATGATGATGGTGATGATGATACAGCATATTCATACATTCATTAGAGGAACACTGGAACTCTGCAGTCAGTCAATAAACATTTTTTACATGCCTACTATGTATTCAGGTACCTGTGCTAAGCACTGAGGATAAAAAAAAATAGACCAAAAACCAAAACAAATGAAACTGGCCATGGATTTACCCTTAATTCATGGCTTTATACATCTAGTCCTTTTCCATTTTGTGTCCTGCTAGTGGTAGTGACCTTCCAGTTGCTTCTAGCTCTGGCTAGTTCGTTGTTCACGAGTCAACAGAAAGGAACTCAATAGTAGTTCCCTAACAAAGAGAAACTACAATCCTTTCACTCCTGTATCTATGCCAATCCTGTATCGTTTTCCCTTGGCTATTGAGCCTTGTCACTTTTTCATTCTCTTGCTCCCTACTGGTCCGCAAAGCCTTGTCACTTTCTGCAGATGGGGAGAGGCTACAGATTAACAGGGACACAATACTTGTCCATTTCAGTGTTATATACACTCTCTAGTCCTTCTCAACTATGTAAACTGCATCTCTAGACTGCTACATATTAGACTTTTGTATAATGTTTGATTGTACGCCAAACCCCACCCCCCCAGCTACCACTCCTATGTATTCTCGTGTTAGGATATGTTCCTCTTGATGGCAGAGAATATCTTATTTGCTTGTGTGTGTATCCATAGCACTTTGCACAGTATCTAGTATGCAGTAAGTGCTTAATAAATGCTTTTCCATTGCATTCCTACTGGGAGATTTCCAAAGGAAAAATCAAGTAATGAGGCACAGAGACACTGTATCAAAATGCTTTGCTGAACTTCAAGTAAACGGTTACTACAGCACTCCTCTGATTTAGCATTTCAGGAACATCATAACCCCCATCTCCAAAAGAAAATAAGAATGGCTGGTCTTGATCAGTTCTTGATAAAGCCATGCTGGCTCTTTATGATCACCATTTCCTATTCCAAATGTTCCATAATAATTCCATTAATAATATATCCTAGATTCCTGCCCACCCTCCCCAGGAATTTAAGTGACTTCTTACTGGCCTACGGTCTTTGTTTTTCTTTCTCATATAGCACCATTTTTTTTCCATCTGAAAAATGAGTGGCTATTAGACATCTTAGAAATGTGCTTTTTTTTTGCCTTTTGGAGGGCAATTTGGGGTTAAGTGACTTGCCCGGGGTCACACGGCTAGTTTTTGTGTTAAATGTCTGAGGCTGGATTTGAACTCAGGTCCTCCTGACTCCAGGGCCAGTGCTCTATTCACTGTGCCACCTAGCCATCCCAGGCCTACAGTCTTAAGATTCAATTTTCTTCCCTTTTTGGAAAACCAGAGCAATATTTTGTTTTCCAATAATGCTCCTTGTAATCTTTCTTAGGTTAACGGTTGGGATAACCATGGAACAATGGATTATTTGCTAGACTTTGATTTAGGAATGAATACCTGTATTCAAATCCTTCCCTAGGCAGGTTGTTGGTTGATTTTAGACAGATCTGTTAATGTCTTTGAGCCGCAGTTTCATCATTTGCAAAATGGATAGTAGTTCATAGAATACTTACCTCCCAAGGTTGCTGAACAATTCAAATGAGTTAATGTATGTAAAACTTTTTTTTATCAAATTGTGAAGCTGTATAAATGTCAGTTCTTCCTAATGTCAGTTGTTCTATTTCAAAGATCACAGAAGGCACTAACTAATTATTTTCAAGTGAATCGCTTAGATATTACCACAGGGTTTGTGTTAGATATGGAGATAAATGCTCCCTACTTCTGCTTTTACTCCCACAAAATGTGGGGGCATCAAAGTGGGCAGATGTTGCAAATTGAAGTATAGTAGAATGTCAACATAATAAAGTTGCAGCAAGTGATTAAAGCTCCTTTATCTCCTTCTCCCACTTGAGGGTATTAATTACAGTGACAAGGTCATTCTTGATAGGTTCTTAGCAATGAATAGATCTCACAGAATGAAAATATACCTGTACTTTACTGTAGGACAGTGTTCAGGTTTTTCTATGTCCATGAGATAATCATTTCCCTAAGTTGTATTGTCTTTTAAAATACTTCAAAATATATATGGTATAGAATGAAGAAAAATGAATAGAGTATCTGTTATAGTAGGAGGAAAAGCTATAATCAATTTGGGCTTTGTAGCACTCTTAGGTACTAAAAACATCCTATTTTTATGACCTATAAATCTATATAGGGAATCCAAGATGCTATAAAATAAGTCTTTATAAAACAATTTTTATTCCTCCCCCTCCATTATTCCTTGTCCCTTCATCACAAATTCTCTTCTCATGTCCCTAGGCCATGTTTATGGTTGTTTTCACTTCCTCCATTGTGGATTAACATATTTATCATCTTCCTATGAAAAGCTAGGGAATTTACATGTTTTCACTGTTTTATTTGATGGAACTTATTTATTAATTTTATTCTCATAATAGTAAGGAATTTATGTCTAGTTCCATTCATTTTTTTCCAAAGACAAGTGAAAACCTCAGCTTTCATGAAGAACCCTACTTTGGGATCTGCCCAAGGCCAATAGCTTACTTTCATGGATGATGACCTAGATGCATATATATATATATATATGGTTTAGTCAATGAATCTTAAATATTTGAGCTATGGCACATTGGAATGAAATAATGAACCAATAAGAACTTTTGTGGCATTCAGAGAAATAATTTCTCTAACATTCATGCTGTCTTTTTACCCACTGAAATTCTTTTAGGATCACAACTTAAACCACGTATTTCTGGGCTTGAAAAATTGCCGTATCACTGCTGGTGATAGAATCCTTTGACTTGATGGCAAGTCATATGACATAAACATAGTATTTCTTTTGTAAGCACCACTATCAATTCTATCTCTTGATCTCAATTTGGAAGGCAAGATATGTAAGCACACTCAATGCCCATCATTATGTTTTGTATACTGAAATGATTTTTTAAAAGGCAGGGAGAAGGAATATGTCTTTATGTGTTGCCATGATGTGACAGCACATGTAATTGCTATATGTCATTGTAATTTAACTACTTTCCAATGTTTTGCTTAATAACCTAACTTTTAAAGATTTAAAGAATAGCTTACCTAGTATATCTAGCTACTATAGTAGATTGACTGGTGAATTCATTTAGGAAGACCTAGTTTTTAATCCTTATTATGGTTAATAATAACTGCCTCTTATGCTCAGAAAACTGTGTTTTCTGAAAACTGATGAATCAGCCAATTTCTATGAGCTTCTGTCTTCTCATTTGTAAAATTGGGAATAATTTTTAAAAATATCTTCAGCAGCTACCTGACAGATGTACTATAAGGCTGAAATGAGAGACTCTAAGTTAAGTACTTTTCAGACTTTAAAGGGTTATATAAATGGCAGTTATTATGTAAGGAACAAGTGAATTCTAATCTCCAAATTGTCCAAATCACTGATCATAATAAGATAGTTGCCTGGGGAAGATATATTAACTCTTACAAGCTACTAAGGAACTATTTAATGCTTTAGCATTGACTATTTTGACCTTTCCATTGTTGAAAAATGCATGTGGTTCAATAATTATGAATGCTATTTCTGAGATTTGTACAGTAGTGAAATATTATATGTTTTCCCCCCTTAGGTTGATTGTGTGATTCAAACCCTTTTTTCCAAGTTGTAGTAGAAGTAGTAGTAGTAGTAGCTATTGTTGTTTTTAGTATTTCAGAAAGCAGTCTAAAAGGAACATGCCTACCACTGGTTTGAGCATTTTATTTTTTATCTAAATGCATAAGCATTCTATTTTTATTTTTAATACTAAGTTATCAAAAGAAAAAAGATATATTTAATATTTTATGTTGAAATTTGGAAATGAAAGTGAAATAATATAAACTAATGGAGTTTATTCTTTCTCCCTATTATCGAGTTAGATGTTTCTTTCTCATTATCTTTTTTTTCCTCAGTTCTATTGCTGCCTTCAAATGAGACCACTCAGACAGCAGCAACCATGTGAATTTTCAGATCTTATGGGAAAGAAAATAATGAGGAAAAAAGCAAAGTTTCCTATAATTTGTAGTTTGGTTTCAGACAGGACTTTTTCTTCTATATTTTAGTCAGTTTTGAGAATAAAAAGCAAATTGAACTTTTAGAAGGGAAAAAGTTATTTTCCAGATTTTCCTCCCTTATAAGCATTAATCCTATTTTGACTAGATTAAATCTAAATTATTTTACTTAGATTTGTATCAAGAAGTGTTTTGAGTGGCAGGGAAGTAGGACTTAAAAATAAAGCAGGACAAGGGGTGGCTAGGTGGTGCAGTGAATAGAGCACTGGCCCTGAAGCCAGGAGCACCTGGGTTCATATATGGTGTATAAAAGACACTTCACACACACACACACACACACACACACACACACACACACACACCTAGCAGTGTGACCTTGGGCAAGTCACTTGACCCCAATTGCCCTCCAAAAACCAAAAAAAAAAAGGCAGGACAATTATCATTATGATACTTATTAATCTTTAGTGACTGATATTATGACTGGTGTACATATTTTTGCTCTGCTTATAAAATGTTTTTATTCAATTTATTGATTATTAAGATAAAACCTGTATGAGTTAGTTAGTTATAAATTCATACAATCAAGAGTTGGGCAAAGTCTGTTGATATACTTGCTTATTTTCCCTTGTGAACTATTATCTCTATCAAGTACATGAGTTGGAGAGATTTTCCCAGATGGCCATGTGGTAACACAAGAAGTCTATAGTCATGGTATTGTTAAGGTATAAATGTCAGCGATAGAGATGTAGCATATAATCTCCTGCAACAACTTCCTAGACTCGGTTAGTAAGAAGTCCCAAAGCTTTCACAGAGATATGGTTTGTAGGGAAAAATACAAGTAGTACCCAACCACAGTTCTGTTCTCTTCATTATTTCCAAAAGAAGGATGTAACCTAGGTGGTAGCATATTTAGATGGATTCAGAACTAGTTGAATGGTTAAACCCAAAGAATACTCATTCATTATTAAATATCAGCTTAGAAAAAGGTCTTCAGTAGACTGCTACTGAGATCTATACTTGCCCCTGTGCTGACTAACATTTTAATCTGTAATTTAAATGAAAGGACAAATGACATGCTTATTAAATTTAGAGATGATTCAAAGCTAGGAAGAATAACTAATACACTGAATGATAGAATCAGACCTCAAAGAGATCTTGACAGGCTAGAGCACTAAGCCAAATTAAATGAGATCAAGTTTAAGAGAGAGAAATATAAAGTCTTACTCCTGGGTTAAAAACAAATTTCATGTGTGTAAGTTAGGGGGAAATGTCTAGATAGCAGTTTGTTATTGTTGTTGTTTTCTAAAAAGGACCTGAGGGTTTTGATGGCCCACAAACTGTTGTATGGTACAGAAGCCAAAAGAGCTAATGTCATCTTCCTCTGCATTAAGAGGAGGAGGGCATCAAAGAATAAGAAACTATTATTAATGTCATTGGTCCTGGTGAGGTCACATCTGGAGTATTCCATTCAGTCCTGGGAGCCACATTTTGGAAGGCTATTATAACCTGGAAAGTATAGGGAGAGAGAATCTAAAGTGGTGAAAGATTCAAGTTCATACCATATGTGAAGTAATTGAAGGAACAGGGATGCTTAGCCTGGATAAGTGAAAACTTAGGGGGAATGTGAGAATTGTCTCTTAAGTATTTGAAATATTCTCATATCAAAAGGGAATTAGATTTGTTCTGCTTGGACAGAATGAAATTCATACAATTTGTGGAAGTTGAAAAGAGGCAAATTTTTGGATGATAGAAGGAAAACCTTCCTGACAATGCTATCCAAAAGCATAATGGGCTGCCTGTGAAGGTAGTGGGGTTCCTTAGTGTGAGATTGGAGGACTGCTTTTCAAGCAAGGTATGGAAAGTATTCTATTTCCAGTTTGGGAATTCTGGGATTTTGATTTTCCTCCTCCATACCGCAGACACCTCTGTTTTCACACTTTCTATCTTCCTTTCATCACAGAATGAGGCAACTTTCAATTTATGCTCTTTATTGCATCTCATCACCTTTGAAACCAAACTCTATCAGTTCTCTCCACTATCTCTCATCTAGGTGGCATAGTGTATAGAGGATTAGCCTTGGAATTAGGAATAACTGAGTTAAAATCCTGTGTTAGACACTGACCAAAATGTGTGACCCTTGACAAGTCACTCAACCATTCTCAGCCTCAGTTTTCTCAAATGTAAATAACAATAGCACCTACTCACAGGGGTTGTTGTAAGAATGAAATGAAATGATTTATATGTAAAGTGCTTTACAAATCTTAATATGCCATAGAAATGCTAGCTGTTGCTTCTTTCCTTTCCCCTTCTTTTTCCCCTCCCAACTTTCCCTTCTCCTCCTCTTCCTCCTTCAGCTGTACTGATTCTTTTCCTACTTCCTATGAAGATGCTTAGATCTCCCTTATCCTAAAACAAACAAATAAATAAACAAAAACCTTCTTTGATCCTGTTATTCTCTCAAACTGTTGTTGCCCTTTCTCTTCTTTCATATCTAAATAAGAATAGTGAGTAATCTACATTCACTACCTCTGCTTTTTAACTAACCACTTACTCTTTAGTTCCTTATAATCTGGCTACTGCTCTCTCCAAAGCTCATTATTAATCCACTCGGTAAATCTTAGTAGATTTTTCTTAATCATCATGTATTCATCTGTCTTTCTGCAACAGTCTCTATGCAATAGTACATAGACAATCCCCTCTTCTGTATCGTCTATAAAACTGTCTTCTACTTAATCTCCCACTTATCTAATGATGCCTTGCCTTCTTTTCGGAATCATCATCTTCTTCCTATTCATTGCATATGAGCCTCCACTAAAAGACTTTTTTTTAATCTTTTTCTCTTTTTCCTCTACAATTTTTACCTTGGTCATCTTATCTACTCTCCTGACTTCATTTATCATCTCTCTGCAGATTATTGATATTTTAAATGTACACAACTAAATCTGATCACTCTCCTGAACTCTAGTCTTGAATTTAAATTTGCATATTGGACATCTTCATCTGGATGTTCCATTTTACTAAAACTAAAAGCAACTTCCCTAGCAAAACTACCCATCTTTCTAGTTAAGCAGGCTCAAAATGTTATAGTAATCGCTGATTCTTCCTTCTCCTTTAATGACCTCCCCATTCATTGTATCAATTGTCAAATCTTCTCAAGTCTTCAGTATTTCTTGCATCTTTGTCTTCTTCATTCCCACTGTCACTACATTCTTGAATGCCCTTTTTCTTTCTTACCTGGGTAAATGTTTGTTGAATTGATTTGAATCATTATACACTTCTTTGCTCTGAGATATGCCTTCCATCTCCCAATTTATCCTGCTGTCAAAACAATATTCCTGATGAATTTATCTGATGACATTGTAATCAAAAGTCATGGTAGTTTCTTACTGCATATAGAATAAAATGTAATCTCCTTAGCTTGCTATTCAAGACCCTCTGCAATCTGGCTCCAAGCTGTCTCTACAATCTTATTTCAATATATTCTACTTTATGCACTTTACAATTCATTCATGAGGGAATACTCACAATTCCCTGATCTCATCCTGCCCTCTCCTGTCAAATATATACACTAATAGTATCTTCCATACCTGGAGAGAACATATAGGTCAAGGCCTAGTGAAGTTCTCTGCCTTCAAAATCCATGCCCCTTCCTTCATGAAAAAACTTTCCATTGTTCCCTCCTACTCACCCAAATATAAGTGATTCCTCCCCTTTTGAATGCCACACACCTCTGTTTGACCTTTCCAGTGCACTTAACCATATTCTAATTTAGGATTATAGGATTTAAAGCTAGAAGGCAGATAGCTGGACAGAGCAATAGAGTTGGAATCATGAGAATCTCATTTCAAATCTTGCATCAGAAATGTATTAGTTATATGACTGTAGAGAAGTCACTTAACTTCTCTCTGTCTCAGTTTCCTCATATATAAAATGAGAATGCTGGACTCAGTGGCCTCTGAGGTCCCTTTCAGCTCTAAATCTATGATCCTTTAAAGGGAATATATGAATCATCTGATCTAAGCCTTGAATTTTACATATGAGGAAACTGAAGCCCAGAGTAGAGAAGTGCCTTGTCCAAGGCATCATAGCAAGTAGCAGAGCTAGGTTCAAACCCAGATCATCCAATTTTAAATCAAGTTATGTTTCCATTATATTATTTGTCTTTGGTCACTTTTAGAAATATCTCTGCTCTTCCCCACCCAAACTATAAACTACTTTAGAACAATGACACTATCATTCTTTATATTTGTATTCTGTGTCTCCCGGGGTGCTTTGTATGTAGAAGGCACTTAATAAATATTTGTTTAATTGAATTAAAACATAAACAACCACTAACCTTTCCTCCTTCATAATGGGAAGAGAAAATGCCATCGTTTGAAGGAGTAATTGTTAGCTTTGTTCGTTTTACAGATGAGAAATTGCTTTTATTGAGAAATGCTATTACTGGTTTGGGGCAACACTGCTGTGCTGTCTGGGCCTAGGCATCATTTGTCTTCTCAGCATCAACTGCCATTTTAAAATGTTACCAATTTCTCTTTGAATTACTGGAAGAGCATAGGTGGAGACACAGGATATTGGCTGCCTTTTTGACTGCAGGTATCTGGCCATTTTTACTAGTATGGTTCACCCGACTCATTTTGAGGTCATTTCTATTTGTGCTAATGTCATTTCCATTCATGTTGACTTCAGAAACCATATCTGTGTTTGTGACGTCAATCCTGATCCCCACATCAACAGTTGATCATTTACAATTGATTATGTAATGAATTGCTGCTTTTGTCAATAGTTGATATTACATATAATATTCCACTTAGAAGTTGAAACCAAGCTGATAGTTCTGAGGATTTTGTTCTGGTATTAACAAATTGACTTTGTCTAAGTAGACAGAGTCATTATCACTTTTTTTTTAATTTTATTTTTTCTCAGCTACATATAAAATCTTTTAACATTTTTTTTTAAATCTTGAGTTCCAAAATCTACCCCTCCTTGAGAAGGTAAACACTTAGATATAAACTATATCTGTTCAATTATGCAAAAACATATTTCTATATTAGCCATTTTGCAAAAGAGTACATAGACCAAAAAAAAAAAAAAAACCAAAAAACAAAATTCCAAGAAAAAATAAAGTTTAAAAAGTATGCTTTGATCTGCATTTAAACTCCACCAGTTCTTTCTCTAAAGGTGGATATTTTTCATCATCAGTCCTTCAGGGTTGTCTTGGATCATTGTATTGCTAATAGCTAGGTCATTCACAGATGATCATTGTACAGTATTGCTGCTACTGTGTACAATGTTCTCTTGGTTCTGCTCATTTTACTTTGCATCAGTTCACATAGGTCTTCCCAGGTTTTTTTTTCAGAAAACATCCTGCTCATCATTTCTTATAGCACAATAGTGCTCTCTCACAATCATATACCATATCTTGTTCAGGCATTTCTCAATTGATGGATATCTCCTCTCAGTTTCTAATACTTTGTCACCACAAAATGAGCTGCTATAAGTATTTTTGTACATATAGGTCCTTCCCTTGCTTTTAAAAAACTCTTGGATACAGACTTAGTTATATTCCTGGGTCATAGTTCTGTAGACACTTGGGCATAGTTGCTCCCCAGAATGGTTGGATCAGTTCAAAGCTCCACCAACAATGCATTAGTGTCTCAATTTTTTCACAACATTTCTCACTTTCCTTTTCTCTCATATTAGCTAATCTGATAGGTGTTAGGGAATATCTTAGAATTGTTTCATTTTGCATTTCTTTAATCAATAGTGATTTAGGGCATTTTTTTTCAGATGACTATAGATACTTTGATTTTGTCATTTGAAAACTGAAAACTCCACCCATTTTTCAATTGGGGAATGATTTTTATTTGAGCCATTATCCTTGTAAAGAAAACCACATTTTTTTTATTTTTAGCAGCCCTTTTTGTGGTTGCAAAGAATTGGAAACTAAAGGGGTGCCCGTCAATTGGGGAATGGCTAAACAAGTTGTGGTATATGAATGTAATGGAATATTATTGTGCTATAAGAAATGAGGAGGTGATAGATTTCACAGTTACCTGGAGAGACTTATACAAACTGATGCTGAGCGAGAAGAGTAGAATCAGAAGAAATTTGTATACAATCACAGACATACCATATCTGTGATGACCAACTATGACAGACTGGACTCTTTTCAGCAATGCAGTGATATAAGTCAATCCCGAAAGACTCAAGAAAGTGAGAAAAGCTCCATACAGAGATATAACTAGAAAGAACTGAGCCCGAATCCTGATGGAAGCAAACTAAATGATCTTTTTCTTTTTGTTGTTTGGTTTTTTTTCTTTCTTAACATCTTTCATCCCACCTAGTACAATACGCCTTTGTAATTGGAATAATGTCTAATATGAATGCATTTGCAGATCTTATACTGGCTGTCATGGGGGGAGAGGGGAGGGAAGGAAAGGAAATTTGAAAATCAAGGAACTATGGAATTGAATCTTGTTAACTGAAACTAAACTAATAAATTAATTAAAAAAACAAAAAAAAACAGCACATTTTAGACATGAGCCATAATATACATGTGCCAGCCTTTAGAGGGAAGTCCTGAATAGTTCATTCTTGCTCTGGTCATCAAATAATGTTTGAATCCATTATAAATGCTCTGTGCTATGTTGTTGTTCAGTCATGTTTGACTGTGACCTTATTTGGGGTTTTCTTGGTAAAGATACAGGAGTGGTTTGCCATTTCCTTCTCCAGTTTATTTTACAGATGAGGAAATTGAGGCAAACAGGGTTGAGTGATTTACCCAGGGTAACATAGCTAGTAAATGTCTGGGGCCAGACTACAACTCAGGTTTTCTTGACTCTAGGTCTGGCTCTTTTTCCACTCTACCTCCTAACTGCCTTCTCTGTGCTATAATAAAGCTTTTACTCTCTGCAGTGGAGTTCCTATGTTCCACTTTGAGAATTAGGGCACTGCTAACACCATTGGGAAGCATTGGGAAGCTAGGTGGTGCAATGCCTAGCGCATATCAGAGCCTAGCATGTTGCCTTACTTGTGGCAAATGTTTAATTAATGCTTGTTAGATTGGACTGAATTAGACTCATTCCTCTTCTCTTCAGGCTCAGATTTGGCCTGAAGGTAGAGACATCCAATTGACCACCAGATATTCAGCTTTTGACAAGTATATCAATGTTAATAAAGTATTTAGGCTAAATATACTGGTGTATCTTGGATGTATACCCTGTGTTCCCTTGATTGATGTACATCATGGTTGTACAAATGACCACAGGGAATAGTTAGTGGTCACAAGGATATTCCTCGACTTACTTTCACTGCTTGGGGTTGTTCTGTCTCTTTTACTTCTCCATTTCTCCCTTTTCCACTGAGCCAGTTTCTATGTAAGACTACTACTCCCACCCAGTTATAGGATTATGGATCAGAGAACCTTAGATTTAGAGCTGGGAGAGACTTGAGAGGTTATCTTTTTCAATACTTTCATTTTACAAATGAAGGAATTGAGGCTCAGAGTCATGCAGATGGTAACTGGTAGAGTAAGCCTTTAAACCCCAGAATCCAAATTCAGTATTCTTATTCTAAATCTTCTCAAGTTTCTTAGGAAGCCTAGGTCCTGAGGATGAAGTTACATCTCAGCAGAGTAGCTGTTAGGAAGACTCCCAGACAGTTACCATTCTGTTTTTCACTTTTTCCCAGGATTTTGTTAAGGCAGTGGCTGTGATAGTTAGAGTGGTGCTGACTGGGAAGAGAGGAGAATACGCGAAGATACCCTCTATCCTCCAAAGGCTACTCTGTCCTAATCTATACAGAGCTATTACTGCCTCCCTTAGTACCAGCACTGGTGTTATCTGTAACACACCTGATCTTAATCCTATCCCTTTACCACTATCTTCTCCCTCTTCATGCCTAGAACCTCATCCTATTCTTCATTTCAGACTTTGCTCTTTTCCTCAGCTGCTATGATATTAAACCACTATGTCCTGAGTTTTGTTTTCTTCTGAAAAGTAGGTAAATCTTACCAGCAGTTTATGGTTGAATCCCTACCATTTAGCATCTAGGTAGGATTTTGTCTTTCCCTGCAAAGTCTAAGTGAAGAAAAAAAAGAGTGAAATAGAAAATAGGAACATGTCTTATTCCTTGATTTGTTATTTACTAGCAGTAAAACAGAACAAAAACCTCTAGAAAAACTTAAAAGGCACAAGAGAGAGGGTGCTCTGTTTTCTGGTAGGATATAGAAATAGAGAAACTTTGATCAGAAGCAGCAGCTGAGAGAAGAGAAAATTCAATCTTTAGGCCCTAGAGATCTGAGTCCTTGTACTTAAAGACTTTATAGGCTAACTAGATTTTTGTAGGATAGCATGAGATAAATGATAGATTAGATAGATAGATAGATAGATATGGATAGAGATATAATTTCTCTGTAAAATGCATTCTGAATTCCACAGATTTGTTTTTCAAATGAACTTTTGGACCAGAATACTTTGGTTGAGTTCCATGTTCATATTATTTTATTATCCATATTGGATGTTTATTGTTTAGCAAGAAGAGGTGGAGAAAACTATTTAGTTACACATCTGCTATTAGCTACTTTTTGAATGATGATAAAATATACATTTAACTATCTTAAATACATATTTGAACGTATGAGCAGGTTCATCTTATGTTTGCCATGTGATAGTGATTGTGTGGTTAAAAGTGCCTGACATATAGAAGGAATGTCATTAAATTTTGTTCTGAAAGAATACTAGAGGGGCGGCTGGGTGGCGCAGTGAATAGAGCGCCTGCCCTGGAGTCAGAAGGACCTGAGTTCGGAGCCGGTCTCCAACACCTAATCCGCACAAACAAAAACCTAGCCGTGTGACCTTGGGCAAGTTACTTAACCCCAATTGCCCTAAAGGGGCGGCTAGGTGGCGCAGTGAGTAAGAGCGCCGGCCTCGGAGTTGGGATGACCCGAGATCGAATCCGGCCTCAGAAAATGAGCACCCACGCATAAATAATGACTAGCCGTGTAACCTTGAGCAAGTTACTTAACCCCAAATGCTTTAAAAAAAAAAAAAGAAAGAATAATAGACTTACTATCAAAATATTTGAATTTCTTCTGCTCTATGTAACTTTTACAGTTGCAAGTTTCAATGAGTTGCTTTACTGCTCTAGGCCTCCATTTTGTATCTCTAAAATAAAAAAATTTAAGCTAGATTATCGTTAATAAATAAAAAATAAAATAATTATTATTTATGTATTACTTCACCTCATAACACTCTGCTGAGATAGGTACATTTTAGAGTTGAGGAAACAAAGGATCAGAGTGGTTGAGTGATTCGTCCAGGAATCTGAACGGTTCTTCCTGACTCCAAGTCTAGTGTTCCATCCACTACTACACTTTCTAGTGCTAATATTCTGTTGCTCTATGAAAATAAGAAGTTGGTGTTTCTTATAATTATGATAACAACATGAATAAAGCACATTGCTGCAGAATAGATCCTTTCCTTTCTGTTCTTCCAAAGCTAATCATCCTTCATAGGAGGAAAAAACCCCACTCAAGGTTCCAATTGCTCTTGAATTATACAACTGTCAAATACTTGTCACTTGATGGCTATTGTAGAATACTTAGAGATGTATGGATAGAGCCATAGATATTTATACAGGTGAAAATAATGCTGCACAGATTTGTATTGTTGCTTTAAAAGATCAAACCACTTTAGCTTTGAGAAGAAAATTAAGGAATTAAATACAATATAGTATATGCTTTTGTAAATCATAAGTTTATTGAAACATCTCGCATCAAATTAGGCAGTTAGTATGGCAAGCTAAAATGTTTTCCTGTCAAAAATGCATTTGGACTTTAGACCTCAAAATAGTTATTAAAAAATTGTGCTGGCAAAGCCTTTTAATGTAGTTCAACAGTCACCACATAAATGACACAAACAATTTTCTCTTAAAAGATTAATTTGGCATTAAAGCAAATGAAAAGCAAGCAGTATATGTTGGTAAGTGGTTTTCATTTTTCAGAAAAGGCAATATATTTTTCCAAGAGAAGTCATACATTTAAAAAGTCTTGACCATGACTAATCTTCATAATCTTTTTTTTCTTTTTATCATCCCAAAGATGACAAACATTTGACTTAAGCTCATATTTTTTCTAGGCATCTCCACATCTTAGCTTTAAAGAATGATTTCACTTTTTAATATTAAAAAGGTTTTGTTCTCTTATTCAATTGAATAAGACAGAATAGCTCTGCATAAATTGCCTACTAATTTGCTTTGCTACCTATATGAATGAGGTTATGGGGCATTATTCATGTGATAATGAGAAAAGTCACACTAGAACCCAGATGTTCTAAAGATTTCTACTGGTTACAATTGACCTTGTTTTTAAACCTCTAAGTTCAGCTGTCATTCAAGAAAACAATAAATAGGTGCTTCTGGGAATTAGCAGGCTTTTGTTAGTCATAGAATGAAGACTTTCCTTTTATATAATCTTCTTTTCAAATTTGGGGGTCTTATATAACAAATTAAGTACCTACTGGTAAAAGTGGACTTACTTTCTAGGTTGCTTGCACCCTGAAATTGTGTATATATTTTCTAGGAGAATCATTAACCATCTAACAAAAATATAGATGCAATATTTTGACAGGTTTTAAGACAATCTTAAGAAAATGGAATTTATAATTGTTTGTTTCACAACACACTTGTTTTTATTTTTAAAATGTGTCATTCTATCTTTGATACAATTGACACTTCTCAACAAACACCAAATGAACCTATTTTCCTAAAAACAATTAATTGATCAGTTCTTAACAGAAAGAGTCTTGTAACTGACAGTTACAATGAGCTTTATTCAATTATTTTCATTTACTGGAACAGTGATTCTACATTCTTTGGAGGCAGGTATCATAGATACAAGAGTAGGATATTGCTTAACTTGGATATTTGAGAAATACAGGTTTTAATTATTTGAATCTTTAGTTGAACATCAGGCTAAACATGTGTGACTCCTAAAATTGTAAAACAAAGGTTAGAGAAATTATTGGTTCAATTAGGTAAACATTTCAGTCAGGGACCCTTGGAAATGAACATTTTAGTCAATTTCATGTTTCACACTTGAGGAAATAGGTAAGTAAGGTTAAGTGACTTGTCTATGAATCAAAAGAAGTTGCAAATTCAAAAGTTGAACCTATGTCTTATACCTTGAAGCTGCCCTCGGGTTTATCAGCATTTCTATAATAACATATTCTCATCATCAGTGACAGTGAAACCACCACATTTGGCTCTTAATGCTCCAGGATAGAAAAACTGTACTTGGGAAAATGAAGTCGGGGGTGGTGGGGGAAGAGAGAGAATTAAGTATATATGTAATGAATTGATGATATACAATGCAGTTTTGAAGTCATTGAGAGCATGACTTTAAAAATACCCTAAAAAAGGTGAAGATAATTGAAAAAAAAAATCCCAAATGGTATTGAAACCAAAAAAGTTTCTTGAGAGGACATTAACAACTATCAAGCATATCCTGGATGAAACCATGAGAATGCAATAGGTAGAGATTCACAGATGATTTTCTACAGCAGAAATTTACCAGTTTACAATATGATCTGAAAGGAGTGAAGAACATAAAAATCCATTGTATTTATGATTTATTATTTTTAAAGTATTTAACTTGATTAAACAAACTTTGAACCTTAAAGACTGTCATCTTAAGGTGTCTCCCATGCATGTATCTAGAACATCCAAAACTTTTTGCTGGATGCAACGGCAGATAGCTTTGTTCAGTGATCGAAGTATACAGGCAGATGTTTGCAGATGTTGCAAAATACACTTTGAGAAGAGTCTGAACCAGATGTTCTTGCTTGAGGATAATATTTTGCTTGTTTTCTTACACCTCAAAATTCTATGGAGCATCTGTAAAAATATTTATGATTATTTAAGAGAGATGGGCCTAGCAAACTAAAAAAGCAAGGGAGGAATACCCCAAAAGTTGAAGTGTTGCTAATGTTTGAACTATAACACATACTTGGGTGGGCATTAAGTAAATCTGTCAGAATCTAGTTAGGCCAAGTACAACAAATGGATAATAAACTGGACCTAGAATTGAATGGGAAAAATATAGATTTATTTGGGAAATTGCATAATGTTTTCAACAACCTCTGTTCTTGTTCAGTCATTTCAATCATGTCCTACTCTTTGTGACCCCATTTAGGGTTTTATTGCCAGAGATACTGGAGTGGTTTGCCATTTCCTTCTCCAGATCATTTTACAGATGAGGAAACGGAGGCAAAAAGAGTTAAGTGAGTGTACCTATGCCATAGAAACATACCTTTCATAGTCAGGCTGGTCTTCAACAAAAGATCTGCTGCAATCCTTCATCATGGCATGGGTATATCATGAGGTTATTGAAAACTATGTCAGAGTACATATCTTGGTAGATGCTAAGAAAAATCGGCTTAAATATGGTTATGGTGGCATATTATATCTTCTGTACAAGGAAAGAGAAGTCAGTAGTCAAATCAAAAGGTGATTAGTTGATAAATTCTTTAGCCATTGTAACCCAGGAAATTAAATTCAAAATGACCTCCACTGCTCTTTGACTCCCTTCTTCTTCTGGTGATGGAGTTGTGGAAAAACAATCATAGGGTACTAAAAATTATATCATTTTGGACTGTTTATAATAATCATTTGATGTTTGTTACTCTATGACATCCATGTCCAATGACCAATAAATAGACATCGTAATAAAATAACTAGATTGTAATTATTGAAAAATAGCTTGTATATATTAAAACTCTTTAAGACCTCATGAAAAGGAGAAAGAACAACAGAGAGAAAAAAGAGAATCCTCTCCCCTTGAAAGCACAGAAATGTGCAATAGATAAAAGGGTGGAAGGCATCAAGTTGAAAAGAGGGGGCAAAACTGTCTTTTCTATATGTTCTTAACTAGAATATCCCTTTCACATTCTTATTACCCATTTTGTTTTGTACTTTTGTATTTCTTCCATTCCATCCAATGATGTCTCAACTTCTTTATCTAGAGAATTTATGTCTCTCCTCTGTTATATTATAGAATGTCTTTACTAGATCACAAGTTGTTGTTTTTTTTTTAATTTACTCATTTTCTCTTTTTAGAGGTGCCAGCACTAAAAGAGTCAGGCCTGGCAAAGTTGCACTTAGGTTATGTATAAGCCAGATTTGTACCTGCAGAGGCTTTGGCTCTGGGAGCAAGGCCTACAGGTGATAGGTTCAGACTTGTAACTTCTCATTGGTGAAGGGTATTATGGTCACCTGTCTCTAAGTGAAATTTGGCATTTGGACTTGAAGCAAGAAGCTAGAACTGACAATGGAGATGGTTGACTTGGCTGTGCCCCAATCTTTGTAAGCCAAAGCTTTATTAACTTTGTGTATGTTGAAGTTTGTAATTGAAATGGTCCATAAACTAGTGGTAGCTGAATCTATAAAGATGATTGTTTTATCTGGTAAGTGTTAGGTATTGATTTCTGGACGTTTGGTGTTTGGCCCATTGGCTGTTGAGGTCTGAAGTTGTGGAAGTAGGGATTCAGTCTAGTTATTCCTGGATCCTAGAGGAACTGTGTTGCTGGTTGGAGGCCCTGATGACTGGATTCTAGTTCTGTAGTGATACATAGTCAGACTGGTGGTCATTGTGGAGGCTGGAGCAATTTAGAGGTAAGATAAGATTAGTACCAACACTGTCTTGGGGGCGGGGCAGGACCCATAGTATTGGCAAGAATAGAAACAAGTTCAGATACATTGTCAAAGTCTTCTTGAGATTTTCATCTTTTTTTTTCTTTTTTGTTCTCCTACCTCCATTCATGTGTGTGCACACACCTTGTTTTGTGGTTGTTTTTGTTCTTGTTACTGTAGAGACTTGGGTTGAGCAGTCTGCCCTGCTTTCTTCTACCACCCCTACTTATTGGAAGTCTTCATTTTGCCTTTTGTAGTCAGTTATTCCTCCTTGAAAAATGTATATCTCTTGAATAACTCAAGAAGCTGTTTGTTTGTTTTCTTTATCACTAAACAGTTAAGATTATGTGGAAGCAAAGCATAATGAGAGAACATTGAATTTAAAGTCATGAAGAATTGAGTTTCAATCCAGTTTCTGATAGTTACTAGCTGAAGTGATCCTGGATAAAAATCACTGATGCTTTCAGATCTGTAGTTCCATCACCTAGAAATTGAGGGTTGTAATACCTCCCTCACAGGGTGCTTCGTAGGATAAAATAAGATAATGTGTTTAAAGTGCCTTATAAACATTAAAGTGCTATATAAAAATCTGCTATCATTAAAATAGGATCAGACTGTGGAATCCTAGACAGTATAGTTAACTAATAGTGCTATTCCATTGACAGATTTCTATTGAATATCCTCTATACATTGAATAATGTGGAGGTGCTAAGGAGGAGGATTAAAAAAATTCTCTGGTGGATAGATCAAATTATTCAAAGCATTTTTCAGGATGAATGGGGGACAACTTCTGCAAAACTATTCAGAGTCCTTCAGTACATCAACTCTTTATAGTAGTCAAAAAGGTGGAGGAAATGATCAAGATGTGTACAAGTTAGACCTCTTGAATACAGAAATATGGATATCTTGTAGTAAATGAAAGGAAAAAATGATAAACTGTGAGGCAAGTGCTGGCATTTAAGTTTTACCAAGTGAAATCTGAAATCTTCTAATAGGGCTACATCTTCTTGGGCTTAGAAATGTGGAATACCCACAGAAAAGTGGAACAACTTGGGTTTACATAGGCAATAGAGAATCACTGCTGTGAATACTTTTAACTTCAAGCCTAATAAAGGGGAGTTTCCAAAAGGAGACTACACGATCTACACTGGTTTTTACAGAGAGAATAAAAAGAAATAGCAGACAGGATCCTTAGTTTTTATGAAGTAGTTCAAAATCTAGTAGCTTTACTGAACCTGAAATGCTTTGAAATGCTTTTGTTTTGAGATGTGTACAACCAGTAGAAATTGATGAGACTAAGAATAATATATAATATACATTATATTACATATAACATAGTATATGTAATATGTATATATTATAAATACAATATGTGTAATATGTAATAATGATAATCTGTTGACTGCCCTGCTTTATATGTATAAAATATGTCCATTAATGTTGCTATGGAAATTCCTTGGAGCTACCTAAGAAGGGGAGAGGGAGTCCTGACTCAGCTGAGATGATCCTTGAATAATTCTCTTCCTGGGGATTGCATTTTACTCCTTTATTTGCAGGTGGATCAGGCCATTCAAGGCAATTTGGAAAAGATTCAACAAGAAAAGAAAAAAATGTTTAAAAAATACTGGCTGGATGTGATCATGGGGAACAAAGGGATAAAGGGGAGGATCGGATTGCAAAAGACTTCTTTTAATGGTGATTAAATTGTATTACAACAATTTTACAAAATGATGATCTCTTTTGTTTTTATTTCACCTTTTTTCAGAGCTCCATCTCTATAGTGATTATCTTCATATCAGTTTATTCAGCTTTAACTTTTCTGCTGACCTCTCTTTAGTCTCACATCTCTAACTACCAAATGGGTATTTCAAGCTGGATGTCCTATAGACATCTTAAACTCAACCTATCCAAAACTAAATTCATTCTCTTTCCACCCAGATTCTCCCATCTTCCTACCTTCCCTTGAAAGCACCACCTTCTTCCCAGTCCCTTAGGTTTGCAACCTAGATATCGTCCTGGACTCTTTACTCTCTCACCCCTCACCTCCCATCCAATCTATTGCCAAGGACTATCAATTTACCCTCTTAACATCATCTCTCACATATGCACTTCTCTCCTCTGAAAGTGCCCCCACTCTGGTGCCAGCCCTAATCTGGCCTAATCTACTTCATTAGAAAAACTAGAGGCAGTTTGTGGTACAGTTGATAGAATGCTGGGCCTGGAGACAGGAAGACCTCGGTTCAAATCCAGCCTCAGACACTTAGTAGCTATGTGATCCTGGGTAAGGTCACTTAATCTCTGTCTCCATTTCCTCAACTGTAAAATGGACCTCATAAAAGCACCTACTTTGTAGAGCTGTCGTGAAGACAACATTTGTGAAATGTTTAGCACATAGTTGACACTTAATAAATGCTTGTTCCCCTTTCACCTTTACCTCCTTCATCACCTAGACTATTACAAGAGCCTAGTAGTTGGTTTGCTTACCTCAAGTCTCTCCCTACTCCTGCTTATCCTCCATTCAATTGTCAATGATCTTCCTAAAGCTCTGGACTGAACATGCTAGCCCCCTGCTCTCCAAAGGCTCACTCTAAGTTCCAGGATCAAAATCCTCTGCCATTCAAAGCCCTTTATAACCTCCTTACCTCCTCCACCACCCTTCAGCCCTCACCATTCTGGTCTTCTTACACCTCACTCCCCCCACATACTCTGTGAGACAGTGACACTGGCTTCCCTATGGTTCCTCTATCTTCTCCTGACTCAAGGAAGTTTTATTAGTGGTCTTTTGTGCCTGGAATGCTCTCCCAACTCATCTCTTTCTCTTGGTTTCCCTTCCTTCAAGTAGCAGCTAAAATCCTACCTTCTATAGGAAGCCTGATTTCCCTTAATTATCTTGTCCTCCATCTTGATAGTTTCCACTTTATCCTATGTATAATTTGATTGCATGTAGTTATTTACTTATTTTCTTCCTCATTAGACTGTGAGCCCCTAGAGACCTCAAAGTGTCTTCTACTTTTGTTTGTATCCCCAGCACTTGTCACAGTTCCTGGCAAACAATAGGTGCTTAATAAATGTTTGTTTATTTTCTTAACTGAAGACATATTTCTTTTGCCAAACCTACCCAGTAAACCATCCCATTTTAACAGATAAAAAATGATAAAAAATGAAAGAGAAAGCAAAACCAAAAATATTGGCTAAATATGGATGCATATGCAATGTTCTAACCACATAGTCCCTCACCTTAGCAAAGAAAAGAGGGAGATTTTCTCAGCTCTTCTGTAGTACCAAGATCAGAAATTAGTTACACAATCAATTTCTTTTTGTGTGTGTGTGTTCTTTTCATTTCCATTGTTTTAGTCATGAATATCATTTTCCTAGTTATGCTTACTTTACTCTGCCTCAGTTTATATAAATATGCTTCTCTGAATTCTTCATGTTTATCATTACTTTTGGCATAGTAATATGCCATTTTATTCATGTACTCCAGTTACCTAGGAATTCCCCAATCAATGGACATCTATTTAGTTCCTAATTCTTTTGACACTACCAAAAAAATGCTGACATTAATATTTTGGTATACATGGTACCCTTATTTCTGTTTCTGACAGACCACTTAGGGATATATGCCTGCTGGTGAGGTCAAAGGGTGTGGATAATTTAGATACTCTCTTAGCATAATTCTAAATTACTTTCCAGAAGGGAAACCATCTTTCCCAAAAGTATATTAGTGTGTCTCTTTTCTGCAACCCCTCCAATGATGACAACTTCTATCTTCTGTCATCTTTGCCAATTTGCCAGGTATGACATGCAACCTTAAAGTTGTTTTGATTTGCATTTTTGTTGGAAATTTGAAGTAATCTTTAATATTAGTGTTAATAGTTCACAGTAATTGGTTTTTGAAAGCTGTTTATGTCCTTTAATCCCTTATTCATTTTAGGATGAATCTTTAATGGAAGCTAATTATCATTGTTATTTATTTGTGTCAATTCCTTAAAAATCTTGGATATAAGATCTTTAAATCAAGTTAATAGCATTTATCTAACACTTCCTAAGTTCTAGACACTGTGCTAAGTGGTGGGAATATGAATTTGAGCAAAAGGAAATATTTCTTTATCAGATGTACTTGATGCAAAGAATCTTTCCCTTTGAGAGTTTGCCTTTTTCTAGCTGAATTTGCTTAGCATATATAAAAGCCTTCAATTTCATGCAATCAAAACATTTTGTATTTTATCTTCTATGGTCATCATTGTCCCTTTATTTGGTTAAGAATCCTAAGCCCTAGGGGGTGGAGCCAAGATGGCAGAGTAGAAACAGCACTTCCACAGTGCTCTAGCCCACACCACTTCAAAATCATGTAAAAGGGGGACTCTGAACAACCTCTGGAGCTCCAGAACCCACAGAACGACACAAAGAATCTAACCTCCCGCTGAGGACAGCCCAGCAGCTTGTCAGGGAACGGCCAGTGCAGCGAGCTGGGAGCTGACAGCACAGTGCTCTGGGAGCTAAGCCCAGGACAGCATGAGTTAGAGGTTTTAGCCCCAGGGTGGCTGGTCCAACAGCCAGCTGGAGGGACCCCAGAACACCAGCAGCTGTGGCTTTTCCAGAATTTCCAACACAAAGTTAGAATTTAGTGCTCTATTGACTTTTGGACCAGTATTTGGGAGCATTTCAGCTTCTTCCCCTGAGGGCTAGAAGCAGCTGAGGAGACTCAGAACAGCTTCAGTTGCAGCTTCAGCTCCTGGCCTGCGAACTATAGGGGGATCCAGCTATCAGTCTGGGAGGATAATTGCTCTTCCTTTAACCTCCCTGGATCTGGATTGCAGTCTGAGGTGGAGGTCTTGGGGTATGTGTCCAGCTTGCCAGAGTGTATGGGGGCTTCAGGGAGGGCACCCAACTAATACCTCCTCCAGCAGTTGAGAAGACCCCAACGTTTGGGAGGGAAGCTCCCCTGTCTGGTGGCAGAGTCCTACTGTGGCAACAAGCCCAAAAGTCAAGTAATTAAGTGGCAATATGCCTAGGCAAAGGAAACAAAATAAACAGAAAAATTCAGTATTAGACTCCTATTTTGGGGGCAAAGAGGATCAAAGCATGGAACAGGAGGAGAACTGTGAGGTCAGAACTCCTGCACCAAATGCCCCAAATGAAAATACAAGCAGGTTACAGGCAATAGAGGACCTTAAGAAGGATTTTAAAATCCAAATAAGAAAAACAAAGAAAAAAATTGGGAAGAGAAATGAGAAGGAGGCAGCAAAAGTATGAAATGAGAGTCAACAGCCTGACAGGAAAATAACATCTTAAAAAATAGACTAACTCAAGTGGCAAAAGAGGCTCAAAAAGGCAATGAGGAAAAGAATCCCTTGAAAAGCCAACTTTGCCAGATGGAAAAAGAATCTCAAAAGCTCACTGAGGAGAATCATTCCTTCAGAATTAGACTGGAGCCAATGGAAGCTAGTGACTTTATGAGAA
Source organism: Gymnobelideus leadbeateri (assembly GCA_011680675.1). Classification (NCBI taxonomy): domain Eukaryota; kingdom Metazoa; phylum Chordata; class Mammalia; order Diprotodontia; family Petauridae; genus Gymnobelideus; species Gymnobelideus leadbeateri. The sequence continues at coordinate 216,493 of WOXC01009737.1, forward strand.
ATCAAGATGCTGTTAAACAGATCTAAGCAATTGAAAGAATAGAAGGCAATGTGAAATATCTCATGGGAAAAACCACTGACCTGGAAAATAGATCCAGGAGAGAGAATTTAAAAAGTATTGGACTACCTGAAAGCCATGATCAAAGAAAGAACCTAGAAATCATCCTTCAAGAAATTCTCAAGGAAAATTGCCCTGATGTTTTATTCCCAGAGGGCAAAATAGAGGTTGAAAGAATCCAGAGATCACCTCCTGAAAAAGATCCCAAAAAGAAAACTCCTAGGAATATTATAGCCAGGTTTCAGAATTCCCAGATCAAGGAGATAATACTATAAGCAGCCAGGGAGAAACAATTTCAATATTGTGAAAACACAATCAGAATAGCACAGGACCTGGTAGCTTCTACATTGAGGGATTTAAGGGCATGGAATATAATATTCCATAGGGCAAAGGACCTGGGATTAAAACCAAGAATTACCAGCAAAACTGAGTATGTTGTTTCAGGGGAAAATATGGTCATTCAGTGGAATAGAGGACTTTCAAGCATTCTTGAGGATAAAACCAGAGTTGAATAGAAAAATTGACATTCAGATACAAGAAGCAAGAGATACTTGAGAAGGTAAACAGGGAAAAGAAATCAAAAGGAATTTATCAAAGTTGAACTATTTACATTCCTACATGGAAAAACAATAAATGTGACTGATGAAACCTTTCTCAGTATGAAAATAATTGAAGAAGGGTATATGGGCATATGAATACATATGTGAGTGTGTTTATATATGTTTACAGTTATACATGGATAGAGGGCACAGGTCGAATTTGGTGGGAAGGGATGATACTTTAGGGATGAAGTTAAAAGGTGAGAGAGGAATGTGGCAAGAGGAGATGGGGAGAGATAGGGCGGGGGAAAACTATCTCATGTAGAAGAGGCAAGGGAAAGTAGTTGCAGGGGATGGGAAGAACAGGAAGGCGAAAAAGCAAAACCATATTCTTATTGAGTTTGGCTCAGGGAGAGAATGACATACATACTAAATGGGATATCTCACACTGCAGAAGAGTAGGGGGAGAGGGATGAGAGGGGAAGGATAGAGGGGAGGGTATGTTGGGGGGAGAGGAGGTTGGAGGCACCCACTTTTGAAGAGGGACAGGATCAAAGTAGGGATGGACCAGGTGGGAGGGAAATATAGTCAGTCTTTTACAATATATCTACTATGGTAATGTTTTGCATAGCTATACATGTACAACATATACTGAATTGCTTATCTTCCCAGTGGGAGTGGGTGACAAGGGATGAAGGGAATGGATCTGGGATTCAAAGTTTTAAGATTAAATGTTTCAAATATATATAAATACTATTATTAATACTATTCTGCGTGTAACTGGGAGTTAAGATGTGCAGGCATTGGGACACAGAGATCCACCTTGCCCTAATGGAAAAGTCGAAGGAGGTATGGTATGGGAGAAGATATGGGAGAGAGCAGATTGGATGAGGGGATATCCTGTGGGACTGCTATTCTGGGGTGGTGGGTAGGGGAAAAACGGGGAAAAATTGTAACTCAAAATCTGGTGGAAATGAATGATGTAAATCAGAAGTTAATAAAGCATTTGGAAAAAAAAAAGAATCCTAAGTCCCTAGCCGTACCTGTGAAAGTTATCTGATCTTATTCTCCTCCAAATTTTGTAAAATATGACCTTTAATATTCAGGTCACATTTTCATTTTGAACCTATCATATGATATAACAATTTAAAAATGTTTTTATCAGACAGATTACATAGAGGGCACAGGAGGTGGGGAATTCTCCTAATTGTCACAGCAGCAACATCTATAAAACCAAATTACAGGTGAATGTGAGGGGTGAATAAATGAAACCTTCATGGTGCCATGACACTTGTAGAATTTTCTGATGACTATAAAAATCAATAAGTATGACATGTTAGTAATACTTAGTAATGATTCTCTGTAATAAGGCACTTCCTGAGGCTTAGACCTAGCAACAACTCTATAAGATAAAGTATGCAGTTACATTTTTGTACAGCTTTGTTATTTCTTTGTTGTAGGGAACCCCCAGTGAAGGAACACCCTATCAATTTGGAATAGCAATTGTCCAGTAACTTAGAGTTTTAGAGAGTTGTCTGAGTCCCTCAAGGGTAGAGACTTGTGTAATGTCACACTACCAAAGTCACTTATTTCAGAGAAAAGGACTTGAACATAAGTCTTACTGACTCTGGGGCTAACTCATTATCTACTTCACTAGAAGTGTCAAACTCTCAGCCTTTGCTTGAGTATAGCCAGAACCAGATTAAAACATAATTGGGAAATGTTTAACAAAATAAATAAAAGTACAGCACAACATAGATAAGGTTTATTTGTGATTTTCTAAGTCAATGTGTGGGCTGCAGGGTTCTGTTTCTTTTTGAGTTTGACACCAGTGCATTACAGAATGAGGTCTCCATTGTATCAGTACCCCCATTTTACAGATGAAGAAACTGAGGCTTACAGTGATGAAATGCTTTGTACAAGTTCACATAGATGCTTAGTCATGGAGTCAGAACTTGAATCCATCCCAATTTTGCCTTTGTATAAAAAGGAAACTAATTATAGACAATAATGTTTATATTAGTAATAACAATAGATTATTTTCCATAAATATATGGGGTATACTAAGGTATTTCTGGGGAGGAATCCACTGGGGGTATTTTTCTAATATTCTTTTCATTGGAATTGTTTATCTGCTTTCTGTATTATTTACACCATAAAGGAAGCTTCTTTTTGTCCCACAATTTCTAGATTTTCTGGCTCTCCCATTACCAACTTTTATCTTTTTATTTTCTCATCCTAGCACATTGCTTGATATGTGGTAAGTGATTATTAAATGATATTTCATCTAATTTATGGGCTAATTTTTAATATAAATTCATTGTCATTTATTCCCACCCCAAAATACACATGATCATATTCTGTGACTATAAGTAATATAGACTTATTGTAGGCCTCTCTGAAAATAGAGATTATCACCTTAGTCTTTGTATAGATATTTGTGAATGATCTTAATGCCATGTATTTTAACATATTTTACCAAGTAACTATAATAGGCATAAAAATTATTCAATTTTGGAGTTTTGAGGAAAACTTTTGATAAATTTGAGGAACTCCCTTAATTTTTTCATTTTACTTGTGATGAAAATTAACAGTAAGAAAACAGGATTTTGTTTTTGTTTTGTTTTGTTTTGCTTTTTGGAGGGCAATTGGGGTTAAGTAACTTGCCCAAGGTCACACTGCTAGGTTTTGGTTTGTGTGTGTTGTGTCTGAGGCCGGATCTGAACTCAGGACCTTCTGACTCCAGGGCCGGCGCTCTGCTCACTGCACCACCTAGCTGACCCCCAAAACAGGATGTTTTAAAATAGCTTTTTGAAAACCATAGGTTTTGTCTCCACAAGGCCCCAAATACCAAATTATCTGTGGTCTCTGATATCATGTACTTTTCATCACTAATGTTATTTATGCACCATGTGAAAGGGTTTTCCTTAATATTCTAATATATGTTAAAGAGATTAGATTTCTAATCACTTTACATATATAACAGAGTATACAATATAGCAAAGAAATTAATTTTTCTTTTTCTCATAAGAAATTTAACCTCATTTTTAAATTTTTGAGTTTTAGAAAACTTGGTTACATTGATTATAATTACTTTTTTTGTCTTAGCTCAGAGTATCCTTTATTTATGTCTTGACTTCAAGTATTTATTTCATTTACACTGTGTTTTGAGTATTTTATTTGTGTTTTTACAACTGAATGGGTCCCCTTTTTTAAAGTGACATTTAGGAAGCCTTGTAGCTAAAAATAGTGACAAAGCTGAAATTTGGTCCTTTTTAAATGAGAATAATTAGTGATACTAGCAAGTTCTTTACTTTTCTAAATTTTAGGACTTGTCACATACAAATTGAAAGAGTCTAGCTTACATAATTTACAATATCCATTCAAACCTTAAATGCCCTTGATTAATACAAATACATGTGACAGCAAAGTATAGCTCTGCTTTTAAGCTGTTAAGGAGAACATAAAATGATTATAGCTTGCAGTAAATGTTATTATGGCTCTAAGATGTTTCCTGAGGGATCAAGCAATCTCCTGCACTTTCTTTAAGACTGACCCTATCACCTTGAGAAGCAGACATGAAGGAGGACTGCAAATGCAAGACCACTGTCAGGTCACCCCATCGTGGTGCTGACAGGTCTCTGATATAAAACCCAATTTACAGTTTAAGAAGCACATCCATTATCCTTCTGATTTTAAAATAGAACATACATCAGCAAAATGATAAAAGAAAGTGCTTAAGAATTATGAAAGTCAAGGACTATTTCATATGAGAAAGTCATAACCCTTTTTGAATATTACTTCTTTTAAAATATAGTAGAGCTTAATATGTTTAGGATATAGGCATTCTCTTTTCATTCTTTAAAAACTTGTGTTTTATCATTTATTCCATATTTAAATTATTCATATGTGATTAATACAGTCTTGATTCTGTGGTTTAAATAGCATTGGAATTTTTATATATTTTGTTTCTTTAACTTTTTTTTTTTACTTTGAGGCAGATAATACTGTCAGAATATAGGTATATTTCACTTTATAAAATAGATATGTTCTTCAAACTTATCCATAAATTGACTTTATCTAAATGAATAATATTCACCATTAAATAATTTAACATTTCATTGGCATCAAAGGACCTGCTTTCAAATCCTGACTGTTGTTTATGTGGCCGTGGATAAATCACTGACCTTCTCTGGACCACAGTAACTTCGTCTTTAGAGTTGGTGTATTGAACTAACTTAATTCTAAGGTCTTTCCCAAGACCCATTTATATTCATTTCTGTTTATGTCTCAATGAATCTGAAGTTTGTTCCCTTGACTGTTCCTAAACTCTTGTTCCTAGTAACTATCTATACAAACACATCAGTGATTTAAATGAATGTAACATAGTTGGTAAAGCAAGAACTCTTCTTCTTCTTCTTCTTCTTCTTCTTCTTCTTCTTCTTCTTCTTCTTCTTCTTCTTCTTCTTCTTCTTCTTCTTCGTTTGGGTCTTTTTTTTTTTGCTTGTGTTTTTGCTCCAGATTTGATTTTTATCAGTGTGGAGGCCCCCCTGATATGGAAATTATTTTTGTTGATAAGCAATTTGTCTTTAATTTATAGAATTATTGGGAATAGAAAATTGCCCAGAATATTAAGAGCAGAGTATTGTAACTTGTGGCTATACAGATAGTATGAATGAGAGGTAGAACTTTAAATTGTGTCTTCCTGATTCTCCATGGCCTAGATAATCTTCTACATGGACTCACTCTCTGTAATATAAGTCCTGTCAAATATCTGTCTGGTCATTTTAGGTTTCTTTATATTGGCCCACAGCCATGGACCAGTTTTGCTGTTATGGACCAGTATGGAGATATCACATGTCTCACTTAATGTAAAAGATTGAACATTAATAAAATCTTATAAAACAATAATAAAATCCTACAGACCAGTGCAAACATTTTTTGTTTTCAAAGTATCTATTAACTGGGCATTGATAGGTGATGCAACTTAGATCATGTTAATGACAGATGGTGTTTTCCAATGGAAAGATTAAGATTGATTCTATATCATTGTCCTATTTTGTTCTAAAGTCCCCAAAACCCTACTTGAGGAGAATTACCCTCTTGCTTGGGATCTGTAACATTAATGGAAACAAGTCATGGATCCATTATTCATAGTTTCATGCCCCTGCTAATAAATGTTATCTTGCATGGACATCTGCCTAATGGGTAAAAGTTTACCCTCTTGTTAAAAACTCAAACATAATGATACATACTAACATTTTGTGAGTTATTGCTTAGACATAATTATGTAGGAATTTATATATTTATTCCTTATTGCAGAACTAGAGATTTGAAGTATATGTGTCAAAAGTTTTGAAATAATTTCTTTGCCTGTATAGCACCAAGAACTGCTTTCATGTTGAGGTTTCTAGTAAGCTATATAGTAGGCTACAGGAATTTTGTGGACCAATATCATTAAAAATCATAGCTAGAAAAAAGTCATGTATATTGTTGCAGGCCCAGAAGATAGATTAGTTAAATGTAAAAGATATTTAATAAATCAGCATTACAAATTAAGTTACAAGAGAAGATTTTCCCTTCCCTCATGAGCACCAGATACAGTCTTCCACAGGTAATCATACCACCAACTGGAGAATGTACACACACAGCATATGCATGACCATAGTTAAAATATGGAAGGTATGTACACAGGAAACTCACATGGAGGATACATACAAAGAGAATGTGTATGAGCAGGAATCATACCTGGAAAGGGCACATGTAAAAAACTTGTTGGGCCAAGGAACCTTTGGGCAGGGTGCACAGAAATAATTTGTATAACTAGGACTCACACATGGAAAGTAGAGACTAGGAATATGTACCTGCATGGGCAGAGCTATGAAACTGACATTTTCTCACCCATATCCTTTGGTGAGGTTATTGGGCTGCCCTCTGCTAGTCATAGAAACTCCTCTAATGATTACAAAACTGTTCACTGCTACTGTTTGCTGCTTCTCAGCCATTCAACCACTTCAGGTCAATCTTAGGCTCTCTGCTACCATCTCTCAGGGTGGCTCTTCTGCTAGGAAAGGTCAAATCTTGGTAGGGCATATAATGGAGCTATGATCTACCACATAGAACCAGGTAGCCAGAAAAAAAAAATTGAACAGAAACCCTAGGTTAAGATTAATTCTATTTTTTTGACTGTTTTACTAGTGCCGTTTGAAAGTCCCTGTACTCAGGTAACAAATGTGATTTGAGATAGAAAATGTATTTTAATGCATGTCAAATCCCTGATTTGTTCTACATTTCCTAAAATATTTCCAGGACTCTTCAAGAAAACCACAAGAACTATGTGTGGGTCCAGGACAATAGGGATCATTCTGGTTCCCATGATAATCAACTGATTGGCATGCAAATGAATCTAAGGGCAAGAATAAAAAAGCTAGGTAAAATGGGAAACATTTATTCTATGTTTATGGTCTGTCTTTAGACCTGCAGGGGGAAGTATAAAGAGATATTTCCACATTCTCCTCCGTGCCCCTTCTCCAAGGGAAACTAATTCCTGTCAAAGGGAGAAAGCTGGCAGTTGAGCCTAAAGGGAAAAGGGGGTAAAGGCTAGATTTATATCTTATCTGCTCCCTTAAATATTGCTATTCTAAGGGCAATAGCTTTTAAGGTTCTAGCTAAACTCCTGGGTTGCCCAAGCCCTATATCCAAGGCTTGACCTCTCTCCACCATATACCACAGTAAACACATATAGCAGATTGCAAAGGAACCCATTTGTTCAAGGTGCTGGGCAAAAGAGAAATTGGAGAAAGAATGTATATGAGAAAATGTGTAAGACAAAGTATACTGAATGAATTGTGTGTGTGTATGTGTGTAAGAGAGACAGACAGACAGACAGAGAGAAAGAGAAAGAGATAGAGACAGAGAGAATATGTCCAGGATCTTACCCAAAGGAAAAAAAAATTCACTGGTCTCTAGTGAAGCATGCTGAGAATAAGGACACAATCGAAAATTAGTGTCTTCATAAAGTCTTTCTCCCTTTATGGTTCTGAAGAGAGGTGGGAATCCCCTGTGTCTTTTCCCTTGATTCTCCAGGCCTGGAGACTCACAGAATGAAAACTTTGGTTCTTTGTTCTCTCCCACTCTTGCAGCTCTGACCTCCACTTACTCAAGCTCAGGGCATTGATCTCTACCAATGGAGGAGATGGTCCCATACCAATGGGCTTTGGGGCTTAGGTTACTTATGTTTATTTTATATCACTGCATTTATTATATATGCCTACCAGTTGGCATGAACTGCACAAAAGTGCTGCTCTTTCTACACCTGAATTAGTACTTTCAAACCTGATCAGCTTGGGATGACTCTGCCCTGTTATTTTTATCTGTTCATTTCATTTGCTCCATCTCCTGTCTCCATACTTTTGTAAAAGCTGTCGCAAGCATGTCTAGAACTTCCTCTTTCCTGACTTCCCTGTCTTAGAAATGGCAGTATTCTTCAAAGCTTGGCTTAAACACTACCTCCTTTTCATGATCCCTTGATTGGTAGTGCCTCTCTAATTAAATTACTTTGTATTTATAGTAGTTTGTATGTATTTTTATACACACACGTCTCCCTCAACAGAATGTAAGCTCTTTGAGGTGAGAGAATGTTCTTGTTTTGTTGTTGTGTTTGTATCCCCAGTGCCTAGCACCATGTATTGTAATTACTTATGAATTGACTGTTTTGTCTTTTATGGTCTCTTCTATCCTTTCTCTAGTAAAGAATTTTTCCTTGTACATAAATGTGAAGAAAATCATATAAAAAAAACCCTACTGATCTAAGTTCTTTCTTTTTTCCATAACATAAATTTTGACATTTAGGTCATTATACATTTAGAATTTATTCTAAATGACCTAAAGTATAAATTGTTTTTCAGTTTTTTTTCCACTGGTTCTGTCAAATAAGAAGTTCCATCCCTTCTAGTTTGTGTTCTTCAATTTATCTAACCTAAGGCTCCTGTGTACATTTGTTTCTATGTCTTACTTACCTTACTTCTTATACTGATTACTTTTCTTTCTTTCTTTCTTTCTTTCTTTCTTTCTTTCTTTCTTTCTTTCTTTCTTTCTTTCTTTCTTTCTTTTTTTTGGAGGGGTGAGGGCAGGGCAATTGGGTTAAGTGACTTGCCCAAGATCATAAGGCTAGTAAGTATTAAGTGTCTGATGCTGGATTTGAACTCAGGTCCTCCTGACTCCAGGGCCGGTGCTCTATTTACTGTGCCACCTAGCTGCCCCTACTTTTCTTTTTCTTAATCCAATATTAGATAGTTTTGATAATTATTGCTTTCTCATACTGTCTGAAGTCCAGCTGCATCAAACCCCATGTCTTACAGTTTGTGTCCCTTGATATTGTTGATATTTTATTTCTCCAAACAAATTCTGTTGCTTTTTGTTCCTACAAAAATATCCATTTGGTTGTTTGATGTGGCACATAATTTGTAGAATAATTTGTGTAGTATTGTTAATTTTACTACACTGGAGAAAAGCCAGTTATGAACAATCAATAAGCTCTCCAGCTGCTTAGATCTTCTTTGGTTTTTAAAAATTGGCTATGCAGTTGTAGTTATATAATAGCAATAATAGTAACTAGCATTTACATAGCATTTTTTATTCTGTCCTCATAACAGGTCTGCATACAGGTACTATAGTTTTGATTTTCTAGAGATCAGAACTGAGGCAGAAAGATTAAGTGATTGGCCAAGGGTCCAGCTTTGCAGTCAGGTTGTTCTCTCATTCCAGGTCCAACTCCCTATTCATTGCACCACCTAGCTAACTATGACATAAGTCCTATGAGTATCTGGGTAGGGTAATTCATTTTATAATCTAAAATGAAGTCAGGTCAACAAACATTTATTAAAATATATACCAGGCAGTGAGTTAAATATACTAAGGATACAACAAAATAAATAAATGGCTGACACATAGCGTAGTTTCCCTAATTTTATCTTTTGATTAAATCTATTTTAATTTGAACTTTGAGATCATCCTGCTTTTTTACATAATAAATTCTACTTCTCACCTTTATTTTATGTTTGTATGTATCTCTCATCTTAATTTTTTTTTTCTTTTTGGAGGGGGTGGGCATGGCAATTGGGGTTAAGTGACTTGCCCAAGGTCACATGGCTAGTAAGTGTTAATTGTCTGAGGCCATATTTGGACTCAGGTTGTCCTGACTCCAGGGCTGGTGCTCTATTCACTGAGCCACCTAGCCACCCCAATCTCTCATCTTTATAGCATTTCCTGAAAGCAACATATTGTTCAATTCAAAATATTTCATCTGCTCTCAATTTCCATTTTATGGGTAAATTCATCCCATTCACATTCTAAGCTATAATTAGTTGTTTATTTTCCTTCCTTTTTTTCCTCACTATCCTTCTCACCCTATTCCTATCTCTCCTCACTCCTCCACTTTACTTCTCCCTGCTACCTTGCCCTCCTATTTCTTAACCTACCCACCCCTCTAACAATCCTTCCCTTATCATCTCGCCCCACCCTATTACCTTGCCATCTTATTTCTTTTTTAATTTAGAAATTTATACTTTTCTAGATATTTATGTTGTTCCCTCTTTAACCTATTCCTGATGGGAGCAAGATATCAGCAGTACCCGCCCTTCCCCCAGTAGCTTCAATAATATAGGTTTTTATATTTTTATTGCATATTAACCCATAAATTTGTATTCAGTCATACTTTTCAATATAGAAATATAGGTTAAATTACCCTGACTGTATTCCCCTCTTAGTAACATATGTGAATATGTATTACACCAAATAACATAACAAGAAATTGTAATGAAAAATGCTGAAATTGTAGTGCCTTTCCCATTATAATTTTCTGTTACATATAGATTATATATTACATACATATATCATATATATTCATGAATCACTTTTAGCTGAAGCTTTTAAGTTTGTTCTTAACTATGCAAGTTAATTTTATAATAACTTTTAATTCTCTTTGGTTTGAGCAAAGAGGTCTAGAGTTAATTTTTTTATCTTTCAATTTTAATACATACACATCAAATTCAATTACGATAAACCTACCCAAATTCACACTAATTACAATGAGATTTTCACTGTAATCATTCTGAAGTCACATTTCCAATTTTTAACTCTCCCTCTCTCTCTCCCTCTCTCTCTCTCTGTGTCTCTCTCTCTGTGTCTCTGTCTCTCTCTGTCTGTCTCTCTCTCTGTCTCTCTCTCTCTCTCTCCCCCTCTCCCTCTCTGCCCACCCCCGCCCTTGAACACACACAGAATCAGTTATAAAATACACAGTGGGAAAGTGGGAGAATTTGGTGAACATAGTAAGTAGGAAGAAAGAGGTGTAACACATGTACTTTCACCCTTTTTTCCTTTCTCCTTTAAAAATCCTTTATGCATGTACATGAATGTTTGTAGACTTTTATATATGGGCATGAGTAATGATGAGGAATTACTATGATAGGCTTCCTTGGTATCTTATACTTACCCTCCCACTTGGTACATTTCACAAAAAGTTCAATGAGAGAGAGGAATGTCCTGTAAATAGTACACAGGAATGCTTTGTGTGGAGAATAACTGATAGGAAGGGAAAAGCTATTATAGAGGACATCTCCTTTGTTATTAGGTATTGGAACACTACTGCTTTGGGTTAGCTGTCAGAACACAGAAGGAACTTGGTTAAACCAAAGCCAAAAGGGATTTTTACCTCAAAATAAAGTGCATAAGTTTATGTTTTGAAATTCTTCCTTACAACTGAATGAATTCAACATTCTCTTGAATATTCTCAGTGGTAGTAAATCTTCATCTTTTGAGCATGGATTTAAATTTTAGAAACATATCTTGTCACTAAAATGGATATATATTTAAGTGTGAAATATACTTTTGTGAATCTGGGATCTTGCTATTAGAATTTTAGGCTAAAAAAACTACTACTCTAACTGTAAAATTACTTTTTTTTTTCTTAGAAACTGTATGTGAAGTTTACTTTAAAAAAGTATTCAAAACATGTCAGCAACATTATTGAAATAAGTAAATTGCTTCCCAAAATTATTGCTTTGAGGGATAATATTTATTTGGATATATGAAAACTCTTAGATCTGGAGCTGGAAGGAGCTTGAGATACTTTCAAAATTTAAGCAACTCATTTCACAGGTGAAGAAACCTAGGTCTAGAGAGACCAAATAGCAAATATCAATGGCAAGATATGAATCCAGGTCTTCTGAATCCAAAGTCAATTTCTTTTCACTATACCACCTAGATACATCAATTTATAGTTCCACCAACAGGCCTGTTTTTATGCATCTCTACAAAACTGTTTTCATCTTTTATTGTATTTGCCAATTTTCCAGGTGAAAAGAGAAAATTCAGAGTTGTTTTAGTTTGCATTTATCTTATTATGGGGGTTTGGAGCAATTTTTATGAAGTTGGCTATTACTCGTAATTTATCTCTTTGAAATTTGTTCATTTTTATTGAGTCCTTATCCTGGTTTTTCATCATACTGAATAAATCTTTCACCTTTTTTTTTTTTTGCTTTTTTTTTTTTTTGGAGGGCAATTGGGGTTAAGTAACTTGCCCAAGGTCACACGGCTAGGTTTTTGTTTTGCATGTGTTAAGTGTCTGAGGCTGGATCCGAACTCAGGTCCTTCTGACTCCAGGGCCGGCGCTCTACTCACTGCACCACCTAGCTGCCCCAATCTTTCACCTTTTAGTAAAGATTTCTGTGAAGAACAACCAAGAGTTTTTGCCCAATATTTTTGAGGCTTTGTTGAGATTGCCTATTATCTACTCTCCTTATATCTGTATGTACCTAGTTGTTTTTTGTTGTTGCTGCTGTTTTTTAATTTAAAAAGTGGATTTTATTACCACGGGACTCTCGGGGTGCATGGTCACCCAAATTAGACAGTGGTTTTGCACAGACATTGTGTTTTATAGAGTTTCCATAGCCAGGTTACATAAGCTGAAATTTCAGTGATGTAAGCTGAAACTACAGTGATTGGTCAGTGTACATTTGCATTTCCCACCAGCCTGAAACCCTAGGCGGGAACTCCCACCCAAAGATCAATCAGGGGAAAGGAAGGGGTGGGGGTTGTGCTTGTTTACAGAACAATTAGGGGAGGGGAAGGTGGAGTTCTCTATTTTACAAATCAATAAAGGGAAGAGGAGGTTGAGTTGTCTGCTTTACAAATCAATGAAGGGAAGGGGAAAGTGGAGTTGTATCCAACATTTCCTACTCTTCCTTGTAGGTATGTCAAACCTTTGACATGGCTGGGGTCACATTACCTACATTACCCAATTCTGTTCCTAAAGGATGGTAGTGGGGGTCCCTGATAATTAACATTTTAATGGAGTTAACACAGGACTTGACAAATTGTAGAAAGCAATTAATGAAATAGGGTCCTACAATTTGGGCTATGATCAGGAGGAGGAGAGGCTAATAACCAAAACTAATACCAAGGCTGATATCAATTTAGTGAGTTAGGGAGATGTTCCAGGGGAAAAGGGACTGATACCCATTCTCAGAATTTTCCAGCTCCCTCTGTCTATTAGCAATATTCTGGTGTACCAACTACAGACTCTCCCTTACCACTCCAGAGTTGTTTGCATAGAAACAACAAGCCTCACCAAGGGCTGCACACAGGCCACCATGTTTATGAAGGTCAAGGCCTCTGTGGTTCTGAAGAACCACCTCTGCCAGAGAGTCCACCTGTCTTTCCAGGGCTGAGATGGACTGCTCTATGTGGGAGAGGTCAATATTTACCTGTGTACTTAAGGGCTGATAGTTGACCTCTCCCTTAACCAAGGCTGCCATCCTGGTCACTGCAGAACCCACAAGGCCCAAGCCCACTGAGATGGGAATGAGGAGTGGTACTGCCTGCCTTCAGTGGTGGCTCAGTTGCCCTTCTGCGGAAAAGTAATGCCAACCTTGTTCACCTGGGAGAAGGGTGACCCGGAGAATTATGGCCACTAGGATATACAGGGGGCCCTCTGTGTGTTGTTATCTGAGTAACACTGTAGCAGAGACACACTGGGTAAGGGTGTACCTCGTTTTTTACATGTTGCCTCCTGCCTTAGAATGAGTTTCTGGAGAGCAGGTAATATTTTTACTTTTTTTTGTATAGCCAGCACTCAGTTCACTAGTTGGCATGCAGTAAGTGTCTTAATAAATGCTTTTTCTTCTCCAGAACCACGATTGGCCATTATCATTACCCAGAGTTTGGTATCATTTTAGCGTTCTTTTCATCTGTATTATTTTAGTCATTTTTTATATTGCTTTCTTGGTTCCTCTTTGTGCAACTCTGTCTCACTTAAATTCAATTCAGCAATGAGTCAAGACATCACCCCATAATTTTATTGGTCTTCTTCAAAAATTAAGGACAAACAACAACAATAATTATTGTTGTTATTATTATTGTAGTATATGAATGAGCATGCAAAGTCAAAGAGGAAACAAGGTTTTGAACAATGAAGACTGAGACTATGGTAATGCTCTAAACATTAATAGAAAAATTCAGAAGAAAGGAGGGTTTATGAGTCAATAAGTATTTAATAAGTACTACCTATGTATGAAGTATTGTGCTAAGAATTATGGTTACAAAGAAAGATGAAAACGTGGTTCCTATATTTAAAGAGCTTGCATTCTAATGGAGGATACAATATATGAACAACTATGTATATACAAAATACATACAAGGTAAGTGGGAGGTAATCTCAGAAGGGGGGGAAGAGTGGAGGAAAGATAGTAAAGTGTTTGGGACATGTAAGATTTAGATGCCATAGGTCATAGAATTTGAGATGTCTACAATGATGTTGGAGATGTGTGACTGACCATATGTAGTTCAGAAGAAAGATAAGGGCTGGATACTTGGATTTGAGTTTAGCAATGATAAATGTACCTATGAGAGCTGATGACCTCATCAAGTAATAAAGTATAGAGGGAAAAGAGAAGGCATAGGTCATAGCCTTGGGGAGATAACCATGGTTACTGTGAGTGACATGGATAAAGAACTGGAAAAAGAAGGAGAGGAGTGGTCAGAGAGGTAGGAAGAAATCGGGAAAAGATCAATTTCATAAAAACCTAGAGTGAGGGGCAGCTAGGTGGCGCAGTGAGTAAGAGTGCCGGCCTCGGAGTTGGGATGACCCGAGATCAAATCCGGCCTCAGAAAGTGAGCACCCACACATAAATAATGACTAGCCGTGTAACCTTGAGCAAGTTACTTAACCCCAATTGCTTAAAAAAAAAAAAAAACCTAGAGTGAGGATAGCATCAAGAAGGAGGGGTGATCAACAATGTCAGATATTGTAAGATAGAGGTCAAGTAGGATCAAAATTAAGGAGAGGATTTGATAATTAGGAGGTTATTAGTAACTTTGGAGGAAGAAGGTTCATTTGAATGGTGATATAGGAAGTCAGATTTTGTAGGACTTAGAAAAGAGAGGGGAAGTACAGATATACACATCTAGTGCAGACAGCTTTCTCAAGGAGTTTAGCTGAGAAGGGCAGGAAAGATATAAAACAATAGCTGTAAGGGATAGTAGTCTAAAATGTGGATATTTTAAAGGTGAAAGGTGTATTGAGTGGCACGGAGAGGACTGGAGGAAATTTGCCTCCTCCAGTCACTGGAGAGGTAGGGTCCTGTGGTAGATAATGTTGCATATACTGTCAGAGTTAATTGCTGTTGAGTAGTTTTTCTAGGTTTACTTGGTGCATAGATGGGGGGAAGGGGAAGGGGAAGAATATCCAGAAATAACTATAATATAGGAATAGTTGTCATTAGTAAAACTTTATATCTATGTATGCATGTGGCAAACCACTCCAGTATCTGTGCCAAGAAAACCTAATGGACAACATTCTCATGCTATGGTCCACGGGGTCATAAAGAGTCAGATACAATTGAATGACTGAACAACAACATGTATGTGTTAGATAATTCTTGTTTCAGTCTAGTTCTGGTACAGAGAATTTCAGAAAATTAATTTAAGCATGAGATATTCATGGGGATTTGGATCAAGGTATACCCAGAAAATCCAATGTTTATTTGACTTGACCTTCCTGGTCCTTTTTTACTGTGGTTCTGTGGCAATTAGGAGAACTCTTAAATTCAGATCTGAACCAGAATGTGTCATCCCAAGCTTGACTCACTTTAGACTTCCGTTGTCTGATTACTTTAGACAGAGACTGGGAAGTTGGGGTCAGAGAATATGAGTAATAGGTTTCCTTAAAATTATTCTTCATAACTCAGAAGCATCTATATGCTTATTTCTATAGATATATCTTATATACATATACACACATATATATACACACATATGTATATACACAAATACATATATATACATACATAAAACATTTACATATACCTACTAATATTTGTTTCTATAAAAATATAAACATGTTTTATATAATATGTAAACATATTTGCATATTAGAGAAAACTTCATATGTATATATTATGTCATATGTAATATAATATATAAGTATACATTATAGTAATATATAATATGTAAGTATAGTATATTATATATTATATATAAATACATTAGTATATATTTATCACTTAGCATAGTGCTTGACACATAATAGTAAGTACTTAATAAATATTGATTGAGGGAATTAAGATTGGGAAATGTAAGTTGATAAAACTTTCACTAAATATTTACTTTTTACTTCCTCTTGTTTGTAATTCTCCCTACCCTGTTCTAGCAGTTAGGACTCTCATCTAGATATATGGTTTCTCTCCTAGATTCTCCTCTATATTCATTAATATCTATAACACTTTGACAAAACAAATAATCAGCATCCCACAAAAAGGTAAATTAAGAAAACCTTTCATCTTTCACCTGCTTCTCATTACATTTATTTGTGCCAATGTTGTCCTCAACATAATTTCATAAGTCAGACAACTAGTTTTATTAAGGTCTTACTATATGCCAGAAACTGTGCTAAGCTCTGAGGAAACAAAGATAGGCAATAAATAGACCCTATACTCCAGGAGTTCAATCTATTAAGGGAAAAAGCATGCCAACTATTATGCACCAACAAGATACATACAGAATAAATTGGGATTAGTCTCAGAGGCAAAGGCACTAAGAGTAAGAAGGATCAGAAAACCAGGAAAACTTGGAGGAAAATATGAGGAAGAATAGCTTTCCAGGGAAAGGGGGTGAGGGCAGCCAGTGAAATCACTCAACATCTAGAGATGGAGTATTGTGTATGAGGAACAGCAAAGAGAACAGTTTACTGCTTCACAGAGTATATGCAAGTGATTGAGGTTTAAGAACACTGGAAAATTACGAAGAGCGGGGCAGTTAAGTGGCACAGTGAGTAGAGCACTGGCCCTGGAGTCAGAAAGACCTGAGTTCGGATCCGGCCTCAGACACTTAACACACACAAACAAAAACCTAGCCCTGTGACCTGGGGCAAGTTTTTTAACCCCAATTGCCCTCCAAAAAAAAGCAAAAAAAAAAAAAGAAAAGAAAAGAAAAGAAAGGAAAATTACGAAGGGGCCAGGTTATGAAGAGTCTTAAAGCCAAACAAAGGTTCTTATGTGTGATCCTGTAAGCAAGAGAAAGTTATTGGAGGTGATTGGATAGGAGATTGATGGAGTAAGACCTACATTTTAGGAATGTCACTTTGACAGCTGAGTAGAGGATGGACTGAAGTGTCAGTCAAGTCAAGAAAGACTCTAGGTAGAGAGATCAACCATCAGGCTCTTGCAATAGTCTAATATTTATTGAGTGCCCATTATTTGCACAAAGCACTTTGGGTGATACAGAGGAGTAAATGACATAATACTTGGTCAACAGTTACTTAATCACCTTTTTTAGTAAAGGCAGACTCATACATTTTGGGGGGTAAAAACAACCACAAGCGATATTACAAAGCCATATATTGTGCCTATCAAATGAACAACATAATCCACATAAATCATCGGCATTTCTGTATATTACTAACAAAGCCCAATAGCAAGAGATAGAAAGAGAAATTCCACTTAAAGTTACTATAGATATTATAAAATATTTGGAAATCTACTTGCCAAAACAAACCCAGGAATTATACACAATTAGAAAACACTTTTCATATAAAGTCAGATCTAAATAATTAGAAAAATATCAATAGTATTGGGTAGGCAGAGCTAATATAATAAAATATCAGTAGTATATAATATAATTATATTAGCTTATATGTAATATAGAATATTATAGTATACGGTATAATTATATGAGCTAATATAATAAAATATCATTAGTATATGGGTAGGCTGAGCTAATATAATAAAAATGACAATTCTACCTAAATTAATGTACTTATTTGGTGCCATACCAAACTACCAAAAATATTTCATAGAACTAAAAAAAATAGCAAAATACATCTAGAAGAACAAAAAATCCAGAATATCAAGGGAAATAATAAAAAGAAATGCAAGGGAAGGAGGTCTAGCCATACTAGATTTTAAACTGTATTATAAAGCAGCAGTCATCAAAAGTACTTGGTACTGGCTAAGAAAGAGAGTGGTGGATCTGTGTAATAGGTTAGGTATACAAAATATAGTAGTCAATGCCTATAGTAATCTACTGTTTGATAAATCCAAAGACTTTAGCTTCTGGTATAAGAAACCACTATTTAACAAAAACTGCTGGGAAAACTGGAAAATAGTATGGCGAAAACTAGGCATAGACCAACACCTTACACCCTATTCCAAGATAAAGTCAAAATGGGTACATGATTTAGATATAAAGGCTGATATTATAAGCAAACTAGGGGAGCAAGGAATAGTTTGCCTGTCAGATCTATGGATAAGGGAAGAATTTATAACCAAACAAGAGATAAGAACATTATGAAATACAAAATGGATGATTTTGATAATACTAAATTAAAAAGTTTTTACAAAAACAATCCAAAGCAACCAAGGTTAGAAGGGAAGCAGAAAGCTGGCAAACAATTCTTACAGCCTCACTTGACTGATAAAAGTCTCATTTCTAAAATATATAGAGAACCGAGTCAAATTTGTAGGAATACAAGTCATTCCCCATTTGATAAATGGTCAAAGGATATGAAAAGGCAGTTTTCAGATGAAGAAATTAAAGCTAACTCTAGTCAAATGAAAAAAAAAATGCTCTAAATCACTATTCATTAGAGAAATGCAAATTAGAACAACTCTGAAGTACTACCTCATGCCTATCAGATTGGCTAACATGGCAAAGCAGGAAAATAGTAAATATTGGAGAAGATGTGGGAAAATGGGAACACTAATGCATTGTTGGTAGAGTTGTGAACTGATTCAGCCATTCCAGAGAGCAATTTGGAACCATACCCAAAGGGTTATAAAACTATGCATAGCCTTTGATTCAGAAATACCACTTCTAGGTCTGTATCCCAAAGAAATCATAAAAATGGGGAAAAGATCTACATGTACAAAAATATTCCTAGCAGCTCTTTTTGTAGTGGCCAAGAATTGGAAACTGGGGGGATGCCCATCAATTGGAGAATGGCTGAACAAGTTGTGGTAGTGAATATAATCAAATACTATTGTGCAATAGGAAATGATGAGCAGGCAGACTTCAGAAAAACCTGGAAATATGTATGTGAACTGCTGATGAGTGAAGTGAGACCAGAAGAACATTGCCCACAGTTAAGAGCCACATTGTGCAAAGACTAACTTTCTTTAACTTGACTCTTCTTAGCAATGCAACGATCTAAGATAACTCCAAAAGACTCATGATGAAAAGTGCTATCCACATCCAGAGAAAGAACTATGGAATCTGAGTGCAGATCTAAGCATGTTATTGGCTCTCTTTTTTTCTTTTGTATTTTTGTTTCTTCTTTCTTGTGGCTCCCCCCATTGGTTCTAAAACTGCTTTACAACATGACTAATGTGAAAATATGTTTAATGTGAATGTATATGTAGAGCCTATATCCGATTGCATGTCATGTTGGGGAAAAGGAAGGGGAGGGAAGGGGAGAAATTTGAAAAACTCAAAAGTATGTGGAGGTGAATGTTGAAAACTAAAATAAAAATTTTAAAAAACGTTCAACATAAATAAGACCATAGAAGTTTCTCATGAGATTCTTAGAGGAGAGGAGTAGAGGTTCAGAACTTTGGGGAACTTTTATATATGGCTGGTGGAAGAAATAAGAGAAGGTGCCCAAAGTGTTGACTGAGAAACAGAGGAACTAAGGTGAAGAGAAAATTTCCTGAATGTCAATAGCTTCAAGTATTACTGAAAACTCAATGAAAATGGGAAAAAAAGTGTTAGTCATTGCATACCTTCATTGCATACTTGGGGCAAAAGGCAAGAGAGGAGGGGATTATAAAGAATGGTATTGATGCAGTTGAGGAAATGGGTCTAGATCATCTTTCAAGATGGAAAAGGGGGAAGAATTTTAACAGAGCCAAGGTGGAAGCAGGGTCAAGTGAGGTCAGATATGAATGTCTTTGAAGACAGATGGGAAAAAAAGCCACTGAGAGTATCTTTGCATTATTTTGAGGTTCCTATGGGAGTGGAGACAATGCCCATAAACAAATTCTCCAATGATTGTGAAAGTTGGATGTCTTAGGTGGAAAAAAGTAGAGAGACTATGTCAATCATATCACTCAAAATTTGTTCCCGTTTTCCAGTAGCAATACATTTTTTATGAACTAATCAACTGAAATTTGTACCCATTTTCAGTAGCAATACATTTTTTTAGTATGAACTAATCAAGCGAAATGTAAAATGTACTCTGTGTATTGTTGGTAGATGCTTATATTTCTGTCACTGATTGTAAATTAGAAGCAGACTGTAAATTAGACATTGAAACTAGTGATTTCCATGAACACTAATGTGCCTTTTATCCACTCATGCCTCTCATATTAATTTGTTTTCACTTCTCCAAAGAATGTATATTGTAGTCAGATATTGTTTGTTAATTTAAAATAAAAGGATTTGGCAGAGTAAATATAACCTTAAACAATCTTTTAACAAAGGGACACATATCTGGCATGTTGAAGTTAAGTTCAAATAAGATTCTTTGATAAATGTCATTACATATAACTATTCAGCGTCTGATTATTAACTTCAGTTCAGGTATAAAACATGAAGATAATGCTTGCCAAAGGTGTTCACCACTGTTAGAAAGTATGCCCCAAAGCAATATGTCCTCTTCAGTCAAAGTGTGATTATTAAAGTGATTGATCTGCAATCTTTATACATAAAAAGGGGGATGGAAGTCTGTGACTCAGGTCATCCAACAACATTTAGATGGTCAGTCCATTTGGAACAGGCACCAAAATTGGACAATGAGTTGGGCCAAAAAAATGAGGGGAGGGAGGATTATAGGTGGGAAATCGTTCAGTGTTTTTAATGATCCATAACTGCTTATCAGTATGAAGACATCTTTTCAAGACAGTTGTTCTCCCAGTCATGATCTATGGTTGAATAAACCATCTGTTGTCATGAAAAGGAAATCTTCTGCATGAGACAGCTAGATAATAAATAAACTTACTAGAAACAGATATATTGGCACATTGGAGAGAGCCCTGATCCTTGAGTCAGGAAAAACTGAGTTCAAATTCATCCTCAACTTCTTCTTTTATTTTTAAAAACAATTGGGGTTAAGTAACTTGCTCAAGGTTACAAGGCCAGTTATTTTTGTGTGGGTGTTTAGTATCTGAGACCAGAACCTATCCCAGGTCCTCCCGACTCTGGGGCTGGCACTCTTACTCACTGCACCACCTAGCCACCCCCATCCTCAATTTCTTCCTGGCTGTATGTCCCTCAGCAAGTCTTTCTGTCTGTTGAGTTTCCTTACTGTAAAATGGGGATAATAATAGTGCTTACTTCCCAGGGTTGTTAGGATTAAATGAGATAATATTTGCTTGGTATGTAATAAGTACTTAATAAATGTTTGTTCCCTCCCTTCTCACCCTTCTGTAGTAAGTACTTAATAAATGTTTGTTCCATCCCTTTATCCCTCCTTGATAGACTTACTATAGAGCAGAAAATTGGTTTTATTGCCTTCTATCATGATGCTTTGCCTTTCTGTTCCTTCATCTCTGGGGCTACATGCTCTACTGTCTCTTTTCCAATATACAAAGATACTTAGTAGATTTTTCCCATCTGTCTTAAAAATATTCATATTTGGGGTGGCTAGGTGACACAGTGAATAGTGCACTGGCTCTGGAGTCAGGAGGACCTTAGTTCAAATCTGGCCTCAGATGCTTAACACTTACTAACCATGTTACCTTGGGCAAGTCACTTAACCCCATTTGCCCTGCCTTCCTCCCTCCAAAAAGCAAAAAAAGCAAAAAAAAGATATTCATATATGTCCTTATTGGCCTAATCCTATTTCCTTCATTTCATCACCTCTTGTGTTCTCTTCTAGTTCTAATGCTTTGTGATTAAAAATGTATTTGGAAAAGAAGCAATATTATCAAATGCTTCTAGAATCAAGATGTTGAAGGAGCTATTCCATGAGGTCAAACTAAAGATTAGGATTCTTTAGGCTAGATAGATGAAATCTAAGAAAATGGGCACTATAAAATGAAGGAAGTGGCTAAGACAAATATAAACTTAGAGACTTACTCACCAAATCCTGAAATATAGTAGTTTTAGGATAAAAATGAAGTACTATTTTATGTTCACAAAGATACTAAGCTACCAGAGGCCATTTCCTGTATGACTTTGTGTCATATGAAGTGTTTTGCTAAGTAGTAGGCAATTAGTAACTTTCTGTTGATATATTAAATGCACAAAGTGAATTATACTGAATCAGTACGTAAACTGTGAGGTTAGCTTTTAGCAACTAGTTTTGATATAATGACAAAATAGGCGATCAGACTATTTTCACTTTAATGATATTTACAAATGATTATTACACATCGAATATTCTTCACTGAGCTCCAACTTTGTTGTTAGAAAGTTCTATTATTCTTGTATGCAAAATGAAGTAAATGTAAATGATACATTATTCATTTTAGGAATTGCTAACATTTTCCCCCATAATATTGAGTTATCTAGAGGTCACATTCAATCTATCTAGTTTTTCCTAATTGGAGTTCTATCTTACCTACCCATAAATACCAAAATCCTTATTGTTAAGGAAGTTGAAAGAAATTGATATTAATGAAAACATAGCAAGAATGTGTGACATAATTTATCAAACTGATGTTCCCTCCATCCCAGTATTTTCTTTTCCTGACAGAGGCATTGAAGGATTTTTTGTTGGTATATTTAATGATTATTTTTCAAAAAACAAGCAAAGACTGTGTCATGAACAAAATTAATTTACCTTTAATAACCTGCTATAGAGAAAACTTATATTAATTCATGTAAACTTTTTCAAGCCTCCTTTAAAAATGTTCTGAAGAAGTTGTGATTCAACACTGTGTTTTGCTAAACAGGTCCATTTGACTTGTGTCACTTGCTTTTGCCCAAACAGTTTTGGTTTTCTTCCAACTGAAAGAGCAAATGTCCTGTTGATCTCTGCATTTAGTCAGAATGTAAAACCAAATCATTGCTGACCATATGTAGTTCCATGTCAGTACTAAAAGAATATTTTATAAGAGCTGAACAATCACTGTGGAAAAATAACTTTAATTCTCCATGCATCCTTCTCCAATATGATTATTTTGTCTCCTTCAAAGAAATGGCCAGAAGATTGAGCCAGCATTGACAAAATACTCATCAGCAAGTTTTGTTTAAATAGGTATTAGTGTTAATTTAAACATAGATTTTAATAAATTTTATATGATAGCTTCCATTTTATTCCTGAACTTATGAGTTTTTCTTGGTTATTGTTGTATCTGTATTATTCTTCTTTTGAAATAATGGTAGTCCTTTATCATTTGTAATGTCTTACCATGTCATAAACTAAAATGAAGTAAACTAGGTTAAGTGCTTTCTATTTTAGTACTGTAAATGCTCTGAACTAAGGTATGAACTTGCTCTTGCTTGTTAAATAGGTAGCATGCTGATTGTAATTATTTCACCTAATCATATTTTGAATTATTAATATTGACTATCCTTTATAAAATGCACAGAAAATGATTTCTTTACATTTTGCATCCATATGCAATTTATTTACATGTTAAATTGCTATTTTTAATAAAATGAAGAATAGCACTGTGAAGGAAATACCCAAATCATTGGCATAGTTTTCCTATAAGACTATATTTTATTATTTTAATGGTATTTTATAAAAATTAATTTCTTTCCCCATACTTCTTTAATTTATATTTTACTAGATGTTGCTTCAGGAACACAATTATCAGCCTGTATTATGGTATGAAATGAGGTGGTTTGGTATCTAGAATGACCTTCACAGAAAGTAAAGGAATAGACATTTAAATACATTTCAAAAGAACCATGCAGTTTCTTGGAACTATACAGAACCCATTTAGGTATAGTTCCTTAGGGGAGTTTATCATAAGGGATGCCAGGAGAAATAACAAATGACTAAACAGCTCCTTAGTCTTCAAAAATTTGGAGAGGAGGGAGAATTTTGCAAAAGTCTAGAGAAAATTGTCTTTTTTGTTTTTGCATTGGCTCAGTAATTGGTATCTATGATCAAAATCAACCTCAGGGAAGATGAATATGAAAAAACAGAGGAGAGTCCTAACCTGTGTCAGGTTAGAGGATAGAAAAATGTAAAAGAGAAAGGGATATATAAGGAGTACCAAACAATTGGAGCCAAGTGACAGATGTGCTCACCCTGAAGAAGAGGGAACTGGGCTCTCTGAGGAGGAAGAAAACGTTGTTCGTTTTCCAAGGAATGGTGATGTGGATCCATAGCAACATTGGGTAGCAGAGTATCTCTTAACATTTGGAAGAAGAGGACATTAAATAGGATAGTTCCAGCGGAAATGAGGAAGGATGAGCACAAAATGTGTGAAAGAGGTCAACTTCAGTAGTTACAAGAGGTAAAGTTGAGAAAACTTAGGCATTGATTGTATTTTAGGGGGAAAAACTATCTTTAGAGGATCTATGATCTCATTTATATGATGGGGCATGCTGGTCCTTCCTAATTGCACCTCATCAATTTCCTATTTTGTGAGGTTCTCTTCTATTTCCTTCAACAAAACCTTCATAGAAGTTTCTATCTATGTACTGAGAGTACTTTGTTCATTTGGTCAAATATCTTGTCACTGATAAATTTTTATTGAATTGAATTGATTGAATCTCAGGGCACCAACTTAACTCTCAGATATCTTATTCCCTCTTATTCTCGATACTTGACTGGCCCATCTCCTTTTCCTGTAACATCTCCTCAATGATAGCAGTTATACTACTTTTTCATGGGCAGATTATCTTTGATAGTATCCTTCAGAATGCTTAAATTTACTTTACAAATTTTCATTGCTTTTTGGGCTAACTGCAATTTTGGGTCTTCTGAACTGATCATATGCTGTGAGTTGGGACTATAAAGCATGAGTGGGAGAAATTTGATTTAAGAGAGGAGCTTTAGCAGAAACCTAAGATCGTTTAAAAAAAAACCAGATAATTTTTCCAAATACAATCTAATTTTGACTCAATTAAAAAATTTTTAAGTGATTGCAGTGGGCAAGGAATTATACTATATTCTATCCAAAGACCAAAAAAAATCAAATACTTCTTGTCCTCAAAAACCATACATTCTAATATTTAGGCAACTAGCTGACATGGTAGATAGAACACTGGGCCTGGAGTCAGAAATACCTGAGTTCAAGTCTACCTCAGATACTTAATAGCTTGTGACCTTGGGAAAGTCAGTTAACTTCTGTTTGCCTCAATTTCCTCAATTGTAAAATAGGTTAATAATAGCACCTACCTCCCAGGTTTTGTTGTGAGGATCAAATGAAATAGTAATTGTAAAGCACTTAGCACAGTTCCTAGAGCTTAATAGGTGCTATATAGATAAATGCTAGCTATAATTATACAGGGTAATGTGCCTTAAGGAAGAATCAAGCATTAACCACTCTGGTGATCACAAGCTTATCTATGTTAAACTGTCATGCTCACTTTTCCAAAATCTCACACCTCCTCTTCTAAAGAAATGAATTCTCCCCATTAGAATCTTGATTTTATTAACATTGCTTAGCTTGAATTCTCCTTCACTGAAAGGATTTCAGAAGAAACTCGGAGGTGGGGATTCTTGAGGGGTAGAGTAGTCTGTTTTCCAAGTACCAGTTGAGGCTTATCATCCCCTTAGTAAGTTCTTTGGCCATGGCAGCGCACCTTAGTATTTGAGTACCTTGGTGAGAGCCATCATAGTGTAATGGAAAGAACAGTGGACTTAAAGTCAGAGGGACCTGGGTTCAAGTCCTCAATATGCTACCTAGTAAATATATGACTCTGTGAAGGTTTAGTATCTCTGAGTCATAGTTACTTCATCTGTAAAATGAGACATACTATCTAACTCACAGAGCTGTTATTAGAAAAGTGTTTTGTAATTTGTAAAATTAAAAGAATGTGTGCTCATTATCCTCATACCTCCATCACCATCACCATCATCAGATTATACAGTATAGTGGATAGAGAGCTGACCTTGGTACCAGGTTCCACCCAGGTTTAGATCCTTTCTCTGATGTATGACAGCTGTTTGGCCATGGGCAAGTTACTGGAATCTGAGTGCTTGAAGTATCTCTCTAAGATTCTAAATTGCAGAGAAGACACTATCGGCTTTGCTGAGGAAGTTTCCTCACTTTGGAGTTTTCCTATATCAATAAAAGCAGAGGTATCCCTGTCTACTATCCCTGTCCTGTTTTTATTATGTAATATTATATATATGCATATGTATGTAAATAATAAATAGCTACAATATAATCTTACTTATATAGTTCCTTTTCCTCCATATTTCATAGAGATGATTGTGGTTGCATATATTTATAGATTTGGTAATCTTTGTAGACAGGACATAATTCTCCTATGTCTTCTCCCAATGGACAGATTGATTTCTATAGGAAAAGCATCTTGAGACATCTTTCCCCAGATATAGATTTTCAAATATTGGATTATTCATTATCCTAAAGTTTGTCTATACAATGTTATATTACAGTTTTAAATTCTCCTATACGATCTTATATCTATTTTCTAAAAGTATTCATGAATAAAAATTATAAAGTATTTCTGAAGGACTATTCTTCTTTACTCTTAAATTAAAAAAATTAAAGTTGGCTTCTAGAATCAATGTGGCAGGTGATGTAAAAAAGAAATCAATATTTTTTTTAATCTAAAAAAATGAAAAATGACTTTTTTGTGGAAATATTTTCCTCCATTTTATGTTTTTGGTATTAGAAATAATTCCTTTTCATTTGATAAAGAGAAATCACACCAAACACCTTAAAAGCAAAAGCATATCTTTTTGAAAATTGAATAGGTTGTGTCTAGCATTTCTGTTCTGAGAAATAATGCATATTGGGAAGAAAAATACATATGAGAACTGCCCTTAGATTTTGCATGATAGGGAGGAAGTGATTGATATTAGGCTAGTCATTTATGGGTAGCTCATCTGTATTTTATTTCTAGTCCTGCCAGACTGAAAAGAACTACCACTTTTATTAGGGCTGGTGATGTACCCTGTACTTGTAGTTTTATTACCTGTTTGAGAAGCTACAAAATATTGGAGCTCTTTAATAACAAGCGTTTTATGTTTCCTTGTGTCAGCAAATTTTCTAGATTAATACCCTGTGTTTGATTGATTGTATCCTACTGTGTTTTTTTTAAAATATGATTCTGAAGCACTAATTTATCTAGAAACTTGTAACTAACTAGCATGAGGCCTTACACTATATCCTTTCTTTGTTAGAACCATCTGACTTCCTTCTGTGATATGATTAACTACAGTGCCCATTTTTATTCAACACCCCCCTCAGTGTTATTAGTTTTACATCAAGTTCAAATCTCTCTCTCTCTCTCTCTCTCTCTCTCTCTCTCTCTCTCTCTCTCTCTCATCTCTCTCTCTCACACACACACACACACACACACACACACACACACACGTACGTTCATAAATTCTTGATACTAGCTACCCATTTTATATTTCTAGAAATCCTTGGATTGCTTTATTGTTGTTACATTATAAAATATTTGAAATGATTGACAGTCCAAGATAGAAAAAGGAAAATAGAAACCTTATCTACTGTCATGTAAGTTAGGGGTATATATGGGGATTTTGTCCTTTTCTTAGGACCAATTTCATCTAATTGAATGTTAGTTCAGTGTGGTTATAGTAGGAAGACCTTATATTTTGCAAAACCCAAGAGAAGAATAAAAAAAGGTCATTTGTAATAGAACTAACTATTTGATCCTATAATACGTGCTAAGTCTTATGTTATGGCCAGCCACAAATGATTTGTTGGAACTATAAAAAGATTGAAATGACATTTTTCCTGTGTTTTGCCAATTGGAGAGGCAAGTGTGGTAATCTTTAAAAACCATTTCAGAATGATAGAACTTTGAAAAACATCATTATAATCATCTTTATAACACATTTATCAAGGATTGGTAAGTCTTAACATTGTGTTAGACACCATACAGAGCATACTTTAAAGAAAGTTTCTTTGAATTTTATTTCAGGTTCATAGAATCTGTCTACCACATCCAGTGTGGTTTATCACAAGTTTTCTTCTTACTGAACAACTAAGAAGTATTATAAATGATAGAACTTGAAAGAAGAAAGAATATATATTTGCCAAAGAAAATTATTTAGTAAAATAATGTATTTAACTCATTTCTGGCACAAACATTACTTTTATAACAAATATAATTCATTTTAACAAATCTAATATGAAGTTACCCTTAAAATTTTACTCTGATGTCTCATCATGGCTTACAGGTGACCCTCCATGCTTATAGGCTCTACCACCTGAAGCTCAAACTCTGGCAGGTCCTACCAAGCTACAGAAACTTCTAACATGGATCCAGTGATGTACTTATCATATTTCCAGTTTACCAGTTGTCCAAGGAGGAATCTAGCCAGCTTTGATAGAATCCATAATCAGGTAGTGATAAATTTTTCACTCATAGGAACTTTCCAAGACCATCTACTAAGTTGTAGATGTTTTTAAATAAATATTAGTGAAGCAAGTACTCAAAGTAATGGAGTCATAGATCCTAGAAAAATGAAATCTACAGATCACAGTTATTGATATAGATGAGGATAAAGTGTGACAGTCTATTTAGCTATTTTGTAATTGAATAAATTTAAAAATTCAATGATATTAATTTGTTTGTGTAGCATTTAGGTAGCATTTTAAAGTTTCCACATCACTGTATTTGTTATCACATTTGTTCCTCAGAAGAGCACTATGTGGAATATTACTTGAATGAATTTTCAGTCTCACTGATGTGGTTAATTCCTCCAGTGGGACCAAGTGTAACTCAGCTATGCCTTCTCATCCTGTGTAAATTTTGTCCATGTTTTCCTATAATTTCTCTATATGGGGTCCCCAAGTGATATTGCAGGACTTCCCCTAGATTTTGGAAAAATCAGTGAAGTCCCAAACTAGTATAGCCAGGTGTAATGTTAATGGGATTTAAGATCTTCCCCCTCCCATTAATAGGCCTCATGTGAAGCCCATTAAGGAAAGCTTGCTTAGGGGAGGATTGCTTGGAGGAAGGCTTTTGCTAATTTCTAATTGGGCACTGAGTCAGCAGGGTTGTGATGCCTTCTGGTTCTGAGAAGTGTATATATACTCTGAGTTGCTTTGGGAGCTCCAATTTGAGAAGGATCTTGTGATTCCCTGGTCAAGATTCTGAGTGACCATATATTCAGAACTCCCCTACTGTTCAGATATAAAGGCTCTCTCGATCCAGGGATGTATGTAAAGTATATAGTTTATTCAGGCAATTAAAACCATGTCTGTTGGTTTTTATTTCTCTGCTTGTATTCTCTCTGTAGTTCAGGATGCTGACTTTTCCCTGGAACTAGTGAATATAAATAAAAGAAGATTGTTGACTCCTTAAATAGCTATCTTTCCAGTAAAGCAGATCTAAGAACCTGTGCAAGCAGCTAGCCTGGGTATGCCAGTGTGGTTGCCACTGTACCAGGTGATAAATGAGATATTTGTCCTTAATCTCCTTAAATGGAGGCTTTGGAGTTCATGGGGAGCCCCTGTAGTCAGAGGGACAGAAGATAGTAATGAGATATGATGTTCTTGCAGAATGATGAGATATTCCCAATAATAGACTTTGGACATGGTGGAAAAGTCAGACGAGTCCCAGAGTAGTACAGCTTTTTCTTAGCCCCTGCAAAAAGAGCTGCTATAAATGTTTTTTTTTTTATATACAAATAGGTTCTTTTCCTTTTTAAAAAAAATATCTTTACATACATATAATATGCATGTATTAATATGGTAGTAAATTTACATTATTTGCAAAAACACATTTATATATATTTTTGTAGTTCATATTCAAACTTTGTCTTTAACTCATGGGGTATATGATCAAAAAAAGTTTGGAAATCACTAGAATAGAGACCCTTCCTCAGTAAACGCTGGACTACTGTATTTGTTTGCTTTTCTATCTCATTTCTCTCTTCTCCTGGTCCACTTTTCTCATTTATAACAAACACCAAATAGTTCTTTTAGGAGTACAATAGGAGTACTGATTCATAATTTGCTGTTTTCTTTTCCCCATGGGATTCTAGACCTTTTGTCTCTCCAAATAAATGTTGTGAGTTTTTTGTGGTATAGTTCTATAAAGTAATCTCTTATTAATTTGATCAGCATAGCACTAAATTAATTTAGGTCATATAGTCATTTCCATTATACTTTTGGGACACCCTGTATTAATGCAGCCTAGCCATGCACAGTGAATCCTTCTAATTATTTGTCTTTTATTTCTGTGAAGAATACTTTGTAGTTGTGTTTATGTGTCCTGAATCTGTGTTACGTGAATTTCCTAATTATTTTGAATGGAATTTCTCTTTCTGGCATTTCTTTTTGTTTTTTATTAGTATAAACAAAATGATAATGATTTGTGTAGATTTGTTTTATATTCTATCACATTACTGAAAGTGCTCTGATTCTTTGCTGATTTCATCTGCAAAATAGGGATAATTTTTTCCTCCTCATTCATTATTTATAATTTTACTTTTTCCCTCTTGCTGGTATTTCTAGAACATGTGAAACATGTTAAATAGTAGTCGTAGTAGGGAAAAGTTCCTTGCTTTATCCTTGTACTTACAAAAAGTATTGTAAAGTAAGTGTTATAAAAAATACAGTTTTACTGCTGTTAATAATATGAGGTTTTAGATAGATATTCTTAACTTTTTTGTGCCATGGATTATTTTGGCAGTCTGGTCGCTTCTCAAAATAATGTTTCAAAATGCATAAAATACAAGTAACTCATCTTTTTCCATCAGCTACTATGCTTGATTTCAACTTCATGAACATTATGCTTCCCACAATATAAGCTCATCACCTGAAATCTCATCTTCGTACAGATTGACTCCTCTTGAAACTCAACACCTCAGCCCTATCAATTGCCTTTTCCCTGTGACTGAAGGACTTGAGAGTAGACTAGTCCTCCTAAATCCTTCCTTTATTGAGGACTCTAGATTACTCTTCATTTTCCATTAGCTGCTCTGCTCAGCATGGACAGCATGCTCACTTTACTCTACAACAGGTATCCTTTGGTACAGCGCTCCCCTTTGCAGCTTCCTTTTGTATATTGTCTTCTCCTATTAGATTGTAAGCCCCTTGAGGGCAGGAACTGTCTCTTTTGTGTCCCCAGTTCTTAGCACATAGTAAGTGCTTAATAAATATTGTCTATTGACATAGGATACAGAGGAAACTAATTAAATTTACATAGCTACCAAAATTTTGTGGGGAAAAAAAACTTCATGGACCCAAATTTAAGAACTGCTGTTACCTGCTTACGTGCATGCATATATACATACACACATATGTATATTGTGTATGTATATATATACACACCCGAGGGTTTTTCCTCCTATTTCCATGTCTTGTTCCAAATATTTCAGGGTACTTATATCTTTACTTTCTTTTCCTTTTAAAAAATCTTTGTCTTGGGGCGGGTAGGTGGCACAGTTAGTAAGAGCTCCAGCCCCAGAGTTGGAAGGACCCGGGATCAGTTGTGGGCCTCAGAAAATTAGCACCCACACATAAATAACTGGCCATGTAACCTTGAGCAAGTTGCGTAACCCCAATTGCTTTAAAAAATATTTGTCTTTACTCTTTCCCAGCCTAGAGAAGCATGAGGTTCAAAATCCCCTTCTCTAATTATTTTTCATTCTCTTGAGTAACATTTATTTATAGAACCTTTTACCAATAGGTATTACTTTGCTGCCTCTCTCCTTATTTCTTCTACTTTCTAGTCTATTCTGAAATCTAGTTTCCAGTCCCTAGGCTTTGAATATGCAATATTTCTTCCCTAAGTAGCTTTTGTAGGATTGGGGGGTGGGAAATAGGACAAAAGCGTTGTTCTATTTCCACTGTTCCCTTCACCATTAGCACAATTTTAGATCAAATCTTTTACTCCTTTCTGATTTTAAAAGGTGGTTCAGTTTTGTTTGTTTATTTCAAGGTAACATTTTCTGATGAGTGTCACTCCTGGAATTTCATTTCATAAGTAAGGCAATGTCATGTCAGTGGAGATACTAGTTTCCTAAGTTATGGATTCAAATCCTAGTCCATACCTTTATAATCATTGATTAATCTACATAATGACAATATACACTCCTTTTAGAACTTAAGTCCCCTGTTCTTCTTGGATACTGGATGCCACATAGGTCATGTACCTCCTTCATTTTCTGGGAGTGATACACACACATACACACACACACACATACACACATACACAAACATATATATGTATGTGTATATCTGTATATATACACATATATACAGATATACATATATACATATATACATATATATATATATATATATATATATATATATATATATATATATATATTCCTTTGAAGCACAACTCTCACGGAGAAGGAATTTTCCTTTGATACTTCTTTTCTCCAAAAACTTGATTCCTCAGTGTGGGATATCTCTCCAGGCCTAGGATAAAATCTCCTTCTCTCTGCTCTCCATAAGTCATTGTCTTTTATTGGTCTTGCTGTTATCTTGGTCATTTCTCTAGTCAAGTCAAGGCACCAAAGTCATCTCCTAAATATCCAGTCTTGGCAGTAATGTATCTGTGGATTTCCCTCTCACTTATCTCTTTCCCTCAGCTCCAAACTAAGGTAAGGTTCATGGGTAGATGGGGCAACATGGGTAAGATTGTCAGGTTCTTTACTTAGTTTTGTGCTATTATTTCAAAACATCTTGGACTGGATTGAAGGTATTTTCCATCATCTTCTCATTTCAATTTAAATATTTATTATTTATTATATAACATATATATGTATATATAAAACATGTATTAATATTATAGTTAAAATCCCAAGAACTTATTTCTTAAAACACAGTAATTTTTTCAAGGGGTATCATTTTATATATCTATATCTACATCTATATATATATAGATATATATACATATATGTGTGTGTATATATAAAACTTTTTAAAAATATATACTTCAAGGGGCGGCTAGGTGGCGCAGTGAGTAGAGCGTCGGCCCTGGAGTCAGAAGGACCTGAGTTCGGATCCGGCTCAGACACTTAATGCACACACAAACAAAAACCTAGCCATGTGACCTTGGGCAAGTTACTTAACCCCAACTGCCCTCCAAAGCAAAAATATATATATATATATATATATATATATATATATATATATATATATATATATATATATATATACACTTCATAGTGGGTTTCTTGCCAAGCTTTATTTAAACTGATTTTACTCTTCACTGTTATTGTGTTATCACATCTATCTTTCAGGACTTTGAAGGCTCAATTGAAAAGATATTGGGAGACTAAGATAGCAAAGGTGTGGAAAAAGTCTCAAATCTTATTAATACTCTCCCCTCCCCCTCACCAAAGATAATCAAGACAACATAAACTAGTACCAACTTATATGACTATTTTTCCTTATGTACAACATTTTAAAGAGACTTAAAGGAAAATCATCTATTAGGGTAATAATAGGGAATTATTCAGTCCTTTTCAGTCACATCTGACACTTTTTTTTCAAATGCTTTATTAACTTCTGTTTTACATCATTCATTTCATTTCTGCCAGATTTTGAGTTACAATCATTTTCCCCCCGTTATTCCCCTACCCAACCTCCCAGAATAGCAGTCCTGCAAGATATCGCTTCCTCCAATCTGCTCTCTCCCATACCTTCTCCCATACCCCCTTCGACTTTTCCATTAGAGGAAGGTGAATCTTTGTGTCCCAATGCCTGCACATCTTATCTCCCTATTGCAAGCAAAAGAGTATTAATAATGGTATTTATATATATTTGAAACATTTAATCTTAAGACCTTGAATTTCAGATCCATTTCTTTCCTTCCTTGTCACCCATTCCCTCTGGGGAGATAAGTAATTCAGTATATGTTTTACATGTCTAGCTATGCACAACATCATCATAGTAGATATATTGTACAAGGCTGCTTATAATTCCCTCCCACTCATCCCACCCCCCACCTGGTCCATTCCCTACATGATCCTGTCCCTCTTCTATAGTGGGTACTTCCAACCTCCCTTCCCCCCAAGGATACCCTCCCATCCATCATTCCTTCTCTCCTCCCTCTTCCCCCTATTCTGCTGTAGGTTGAGATATCCCATTTAGTATGTATGTCATTCTCTCCCTGAACCAAATTCAATGAGAATGTGGTTTTGCCTTTTTGCCTTCCTATTCTCCTCCTCCCTTGCAACCACTTCCCCTTGCTTCTTCTACATGAGATAGTTTACCCTACCCTGTCTCTCGCCAACTCCTCTTGCCACTTTCCTCTCTCACCTCATAATTTCACCCCTTGAGTATCCTCCCTTCCCAACAAATTCAACCTGTCCTCTATCCATATATAACTGTAACCATATATACACACAGTCACATATGTATTCACATGACCATACACCCTTCTTCCATTATTTTCATAGTAAGAAAGATTTCATCAGTCACAGTTATTGTTTTTCCATATAGGAATGTAAATAGTTCAACTTTGATAAGTTCCTTTTGATTTCTTTTCCCTGATTACCTTCTCTTGCTTCTTGTGTCTGGATGTCAAATTTTCTACTCAATTCTGGTTTTTTTTGAAAGTCCTCTATTCCACTGAATGACCATACTTTCCCCCGAAACAAAATACTCAGTTTTGCTGGGTAGGTGACCCTTGGGTTCATTCCCAGCTCTTTTGCCCTCTGGAATATCATATTCCATGCCCTTTGATCCCTCAGTGTAGAAGCTGCCAGGTCCTGTGCTATTCTGATTGTGTTTCCACAATATTGAAATTGTTTCTTCCTGGCTGCTTGTACTATTTTCTCCTTGATCTGGGGATTCTGGAACCTGGCTGGGATTCCTGGGAGTTTTCTTTTGGGGATCTTTTTTAGGAGGTGATTGGTGGATTCTTTCAACCTCTATTTTGCCCTCTGGATCCAAAACATCAGGGCAATTTTCCTTGAGAATTTCTTGAAGGGTGATTTCTAGGTTCTTTCTTTGATCATGGCTTTCAGGTAGTCCAATAATTTTTAAATTGTCTCTCCTGGATCCATTTTCCAGGTCAGTGGTTTTTCCCATGAGATATTTCACATTGCCTTCTAATCTTTCATTTGTTTGGATCTGTTTAACAGCATCTTAATTTCTCATAAAGTCATTAGCTTCCATTTGCTCCAGTCTAACTCTGAAGGAATGAATCTCCTCAGTGAACTTTTAAGATTCTTTTTCCATCTGGCAAAGTCGGCTTTTTAAGGCATTCTTCGCCTCACTGCCCTTTTGGGCCTCCTTTGCCATTTGAGTTAGTCTATTTTTTAAGGTGTTGTTTCCTCAGTCAGGCTGTTGACCCTCATTTCATACTTTTCTTGCATCCTTCTCATTTCTCTTTCCAATTTTTCCTCCACTTCTCTTATTTGATTTTTAAAGTCCTTCTTAAGGTCCTCTATGGCCTGCAACCCATTCATGTTTTCCCCTGGGGCTTTTGGAGCAGGCCTTCTGACCTCACAGTCCTTTTCCAGCTCTATGCCCCCAAAATAGGAGTCTAGGGTTTCATTTTTTCTGTTTAATTTGTTTCCTTTGCCTTGGCATGTTGCCACTTAATTACTTGACTTTTGGGCTTGTTACCACACTAAGCCTCTGCTGCCAGACGGGAATTTTTGTCCTGAACGTTTGAGGGACAACTTCTGTTTCTGGAAGCTGGAAGCCCACCCATGACCTCCACCCCAGATCACAATCCAGATCCAGGGAGGTTAAAGCAAGAGCGATTACCCCCCAAGACTGATCACTGGATCTCCCTACAGTTCGCAGACCAGGAGCTGGAGCTGCCTCTGAAAACTACAAAATGGCGTGTGTCCTCAGTGGCTTCTAGCCCCCAGGGGAGGAAGCTGACGCATTCCCCAAATACTAGTCCCAAAGTCCATAGGGCACTAACCTCTCACTTTGTCCTAGGCATGTCTATGTTGATAATTCTGGAATCGCCACAGCTGCTGGTGTTCTGGGGTCTTTCAAGCTGGCTGCTGGCCCTGCCACCCTGGGGCCAAAACCTCGGCTCATGGGGACCTGGGCTCGGCTCGGCTAGGCTCAGCTCGGCTTGGCTCCCCTTGCTCTGCATGCTGTGCACTGCTGGCTCCCAGACTGCTGCACTGGTCCTTCCTGCAGAGCTGCTGGGCTGTCCTCAGTGGGAGGTTAGCTTCTCTGTGTCGCTCTGTGGGTTCTGGGGCTCCAGAAATTGTTCAGAGTCCCCTTTTACATAGTTTGGAGGAAATCTACATCTGACACTTCTTGACCCTATTTGGGGTCTTCTTGGCAAAGATACTGGAGTGGTTTGCTGTTTCATTCTCCAGGTCATTTTACCAATGAAACTGAGTCAGGCAGGGTTCAGTGACTTGTCCAGGGTCACATATCCAGTACATATCTGAGGCTGGATTTAAATTTAGGTCTTCCTGCCTCCAGGCCTGGTACTCTATCCATTGCCCCACTTAACTGTCCTTGTTAGTAGGCCTTCTATTGCAAATAATATTTTACAATTTAGGGAAGCTAGTTAGCTGTAGTTGCTGCAATGCCCAACCAGGAGTCAAGAAGACCTGAGTTCCTATGTGGCTTCATACACTTACTAGTTGTGTGCCCCTGGGCACATAGCTTAATCTCTCTTTCTCAGTTTCCTCATCTGTGAATTAGAATAATAATAGGATCTACCCCCCGCCCCCCGGGTTGTTGTGAGGATCAAATGAGATCATTTGATCAATGAAGTGTAGTGCCTGAGACAAAGATAAGCACTAAAAAAGTGTTTGCTATTATTATTATTGTTGTTGGTATTATTATTATTCAGTGGCCCACTGAATTGGGTTATGCAGTTGACTGAAAGATGTAGAAAATATAAGATCCTGTTGTGCTCATTGTTTGCTGAGAATGAAAAAGTAAGTATTGATTTGATTGAGCAAGATGCCACCTTAGATATTCTCTTCCAACAAGGGATTTCTCATTCATATGCTAAAAATCATCCAAGATTCATTGAGAGTTATAAAAATAGCCTTGTTCAATGACTGTTTCATCAAGACCATCAGGCAAGGCTTAAAACATCTTGGAGTCCAAGTTGAACATATACTATCTGCAGATGATGAGGCCCTACAGATACAGCTGTTTGTAGATGATAACAAAGGTATGAAAAAAAATTTCAAGTCTTATTAATACCCCTCCAAAAATAAGGTAATCAAGGGAGAACATAAACAAGTACCAACCTATATGACTACTTTCCTATAGGTACAACATGTTAAATAAGACTCATAGAAATATTTTTAATGATGGTATTAATAGGGAATTGTTCAGTCATTTTTTTAGTCATATCTGACTTTTGAGTCTGGTTGCATCAAGCCTGGGGTTTGAAATAAATTCTTTTTTAAAAGTTATTTAAGCACTCAAAAGAGTTTGGCCTGATTCATCAACACAGAAAAACCAAGGATCTGAA
This sequence comes from Gymnobelideus leadbeateri, assembly GCA_011680675.1. Taxonomy (NCBI): domain Eukaryota; kingdom Metazoa; phylum Chordata; class Mammalia; order Diprotodontia; family Petauridae; genus Gymnobelideus; species Gymnobelideus leadbeateri. The sequence goes on from WOXC01009737.1 coordinate 254,088, forward strand.
GAATATATTTTCCCCAAATTATGATATTCAGTTTAAAGGACTACTTATAACCCCTTTCTTTTATTATGTATATTTTGAATGTACATTGTGCAGTTTGATGGTCCTGAATTAAAAAGAAGGTAGAGAATTGGGTAGATTGCTTCAGAAAATTGCAAAGCTCTTTTGATGATATCAAACCCCTAGAAATAAAGGGCCATCTTTTTCATAGCAGTATTTCACTGGTAGAGTTGTTATGGCTGTAAAATATGGATCATAATAGTCTCTGAAGAATTACAAAGTAATATCACATGGAAGTCACTGGAGAGGCACATGATATGTGTGAACATGCTTCAATATGTTACCAGTGCAGAACTTTGAGGATGAGCCACAGTAGAACTCTTGAATGAACCTGAGTGTTGAATTGCTAGGATAGCATGGGCAAACATTTGAGGATAAGGGCAAACAATTTGAATTGCTAGGAAAACAAACAATTGAGAAAATATGAATCACAATTCTCAGAAGTCCCTTAAAAACTAGCTCACCCTTACTAATAATCAAAGATGTAAATTAAAACAAATCTAAGGTGCCAATCATTAAACTGGGAGACTAATTAAAAGCAATCAAGCTCCACACTGGTAGGATGTCAGCACACTCATTCACTGCTATCAGACTTTTGTAAACCATATGATAGTCTGCTATATTACTTGCTTAAATGCAACTGGGATTTCATCAGTTTTATATATTTCCTTCTACAATGTAGGTCCCTTTTCATGAGAGAAAGAAATAGGAAGAGAGAGGGAGAGGGGGAGATGGAGAGAGCGAGAGAAAGATTGAGACAGAGAGAGAGAGAAGAAGAAAAGCATTTTTTGTCCATTTTATTTCTTTCTTTTTGTTTTGAGATATATATATACCATTATATATTAATTTTAAATTATCACATATCTTGTCAATAAGTCTATTTATTTAATAAAAAAGTTTTTTATAGTCATTGCTTTTTAAAAGTACATAGACAATATATGTATATATGATATGTATATATATGCATATATGTATATATAACATGTGCATATACACATATATACATATTTCAGCTTACCTAACTGAAATTCCCTTTGGCATATAGTGTGAGATGAAATGTGGATCTAAATTAGTTTTTTTGTCTCTTTCCCTTTCAGGATTTTCTGTTTTAAATTGTATTTGATCAGAAATCTGTAATGACCACTCCCATTTTATTGAAGTTGCAAATGCATAATATAATTTAAAACTATCTCTTAATTTTAATGCAATTCTATCTTTTTGAAATTAAATGTTTTTATAACTAGCATGTGGATGAATCTTTTTTCATGAATATATTTTACATATTTTTCTTTTAATAAGACATTTCAGGCTATTCAGATTTATTATTATAAGTAAATATATTTTTTCTTCAGAATTTTTTTCTTATAGTATTTTATGTTTCCTGGAAAGACTAAAATTTAATCTTCTATACTTTTCTCAATGGTTACAGTTAATGATAGAATTTATATTTCTCTTTTTTAAATTAACACTATCAATTTCCTTGAGATTTGGAAAGTGGAATGTATGAAAAGAAGTGTGTATAATCAGACTGGAAAGGAAGGTTGGGACCAAGTTACAAAAGGCTAGAAATACCCAATGGAGGAGTTCCTTTTTGAGCCTAGATGTAGTAAGGAATCCCTGGAGTTCATTGAGTCAGAGGAGTGACATAGTCATGCTTTACAATTATTTTGACAACTTTGTGGAGCATGGATTAAAGAGAGGAATTGACTTGATGCAAGAAGACTGATTAGGAGGGTATTTCATTAGTCTGCATGAAAACGATAAAGATCTGAATGAGGGTGAGGGTTGTATAAAAAGAGAAAAGATGACAGAGTTGGAAGATGTTGTAGAGGGAAGGGAAAGGAATTCACATTTGTATTTCTTCTATTCCGTGCCTGGAACTCTTTTACCGTGCTTTAAAAATATTATCTTCTTTGATCCTCAGAACAGCCCTGTGAGATAGGTGCTATTATTTTCTACATTTTACTGTCAAGGAAATTGGGGCAAACAGCTTAAGTGACCTGCTCTTAAGGGTCACAGAGCTGGTAAGTGTATAGATTTGAACTAAGGTCTTCTTGACTCCAGGCCTACTGTACCACATGGCTGTAGTTATAGAGTCAGAATCAGCAAGTTTTAGGCTCTGACTAAAGATGTGAGGTCAGGGAGAGTGAGGATTCAAGGATAACTCCAAGGATAACCGAGTAACTGGTAGAAGAGTGGTGCCCTTCACAGAAACTGTGAAAATAAGAATGAGGAGTGGAGTTTAGGGAAACACAATAATTGCAATAGGCTTAAAATATATCAGTATTTTCCTTAGGAACTTATTCAGTCACTTTAGAGTTCTGTTTGTGGCCTAAGATACACATGAGTTATTTAGTTTGAAATGTCCAGTGGGTAGCTGTCCAATGGGTAGTATGCAACAGGCCCTGAAGAGAGAAAGTGGCACTAGATATATAATAAGTGGGAGTTAATGGCTTAAGGAAAAAAATTTAAAAAATTAAATCAGTGCAAACTGATGTGGTCACCAAGAAAGTAGAGAAAGAGGAAAGCCATAGGGCCTAGCTTTGGGATCCACCAAATGTTACAGTTAGAGTATACAGCAATAGTAATAATACAGCCAAAAAGGCTAAAAAGGAACCATCAGTCTTATAGAATTAGAAGAAAACAGTGTCAGAAAAGTCATGAAAGGAAAACTTATCTAGGAGAGAAGGTGTTAAATACATTGTCAGCTAGCATTTATTAAATGCCTACAATGTACCAAACACTGTGTTAAACCCTAGGGGCACAAATAAAGACAAAAGAACAGTTTGTGCTCTCAAGGAACTCTCAGTCAAAATGAGGGGAAAATGTAAGCAAGTATGTACAAATAAGATACAGAATAAATTGCAACTAGTCTCAAAGGGAAGGCACTAAGATTAAGGAGGACAAGCAAAGTCTTCTTGCAGAAAGTAAGAATTTAACTGAGCCTCAAAGGAAGCCAGAAAATCTAGGAGGTACAGATGAGGAAGGGGAGAGTTCCAGGAATGGGGACAACCAGTGAAAATGAACAGATAGGAGATGCTGTGTCATGTACAAGGAACAGAAAGGAGGCCATTGCCACTGGATTCCAGAGAATACGTGGAGTGAGAGAGTAAGGTGTAAGAAGATTGGAAGGCTAGGAAGGAGCTGTTCATTATAGAGGGCTTTATAAAATAAACAGAGGACCTTCTTGTATTTGATCTTGGAGATAAAAGTCTCTGGAGTTGATTGAATACAAAGATGATATGATCAGACCTGTTTGGATGATCAATTTGACAACTGATGTGTTGAAGTGGGGGGAGATTTAAGGCAGAGACACCAACCAGTAGGTGATTATAATAGTACAAACATGAAGTGTTGAGGGCCCACATCATGTTGGTTGCATGTTAAAGGAGAGAAGGGGGGGCATATAAGACATATGAAGAAGGTACAAACAACTGGTCTGGACCATTATATGGATATGGGGGTGACAGTGAGGAGTTAGAGATGACACCTGTTGCAAATCTGGGTGACTAGGGAAAATGGTGGCACTTTCAATGGTAATAACAAAATTGGGAAAGGAGAGGATTTCAGAGGAAAGAAAATAAGTTCAGTTTTGGATGTGTGGAGTTTAAGATGTCTATGGAATGTTTAGTTCAAGATGTCCTATAGACAGAAATGGAAGCCTAGAGATTGGGAGAGAGGTTAGGGCTGGACAAATAGATTTGAACATCATCAGCATAAAGATGGTGATTGAAATGATGGAACTGATGAGATCACCAACTGAAACAGTATAGAGGGAGAAGAGAAGAGGGCCAAGGATGACCTTCCCTTGGGGAAACCCTACAGTTAGCAGGTATGACTTGGATAAAGATCCACCACACAGGTGGGAGAACCATATGGAAACTGTGTCATGAAAATCAAGGGAAAAGAGAGTGTCAAAGAGAAGGTGATAGGGCTAACAGCTATGGAAAGGTCAGGAAGGATGAGGATTTAGAAAAGGCTATTAGATTTGACAATTAAGAGATAATAATAACATTAGAGGGGGCTGTTTTCAGAAATCAAACTGCAATGAATTAGGAAAAGAGTGAAAAGCAGGGAAGTGGAGACACCTATTACAGATGGTTTCCTCAGTGAATTTAGCTACAAAAAAGGGAGGAGAGATATGGAATGATAGTGGGGATGTTGAAGTGAATGCTTTTAGAGCATGGGAGAGGTGAGATATGGTCATGTAATGAAGGCCAAGAAGGATGAGGATTGAGAAAAGACTATGAAATGAGGCATTTAGGAGATTATTGGTAGCTTTGGAGAAAATTTTAGTTGAGTGGTGAGATAAAAACAAGGTTTCAAATAATCTTAAATATAAATTGTAATAGGCTTAAAATACATCACTATTTTTCTCAGGAACTTGTTCAGTCAATTTAGAGTTCTCCCCCACTGCTTGTAAGGATTTCTTTATTTGTGGATTTTTGTTCATAAATACTTCTAAGCCTTGCTTATCTTTGACATTTATTTTTCAAAAAAATATGGTCACATTCACTGGTTATGGTATTTTGTGTTCTGATCATATTTTAGGTGTCATGTGTATTTTATTCTAGCTTTTTATTTTTTCCTTTGAGATTTTCAGAACTTCATGATACTAAAAATTTTTAAATATATATTTTTTCTTCCTTGATGTTTTTTTTTCTTTTCCTTTGTAATTCTACAGTTTAATTTTTGCCTATGCTGGTGTCTCATGCATTCTCTCTAATTTGCATCCTATTTGCATTCTATCCAATCTGCAAAGTCATTTTTTGTTCTTCATTGTTTTTTTTAGATCCTTACTAATATAATCCCTGTAATGTTTTCTTTAGTTTCAAAATTTGATATTTTTCTTCATATCCATTGGTTACTTTTAAAGTGGCATTTATGCATAGGTTTATTCTTAATTTTTTTTCTTTATGACTACTTGGTTTTGCTTAGTATTCTTGATGTTTGATTCCTATTGACATGTCCCATAGTTATTCCTTCATCTGTTTTATTTGGTAGCAGAGAAGGTGTTGAGTCCTATCCTTTCATTTATCCTTGTATGTAATTTATTAGTAATTCCTTGGATTCAAATCTCATATGGTAAGCACTTAATAAATTTTACTTTATCTTTCTATCTAAACATTTATTGATTGTGTGTGTGTTATGTGTGTGTATATTTTCTAGGTAACAGATCTTGTGATATAAGCTTATTTTGTTGTATGTCTGAAGTTCTGAAATTAAATTGGGGTCACAACCTTGTCTTCTTAGTCACTTGAAGGGGAATATTCTTTAACGAATTTGTCCGTAGACTCTGGTAGCCAGAATGAAACTAAGATTTGTTTACTTGAGACTTTCATTCTCCTTTACCTAAAGGGTAGTTTGTGTGAAAAAGATCCGAGTCAACATTGATATGGAAGGCAAAAAAGTGCCTATGATCTTAGACTACATTAAAAAGTATAGTAAGTGACTAAAGCAAATGATGTAATAGTTCCAGCGTACTCCATCTTGGTTGAAATAAGTCTGGACTACTGTGCTCATTCTAGAGCTCACTACCTTTTAGGGAGGAATTTGACAAGCATTTTTGCAGAAGGGCAACCAGGAAAAGTTAAAATGTATTCTTATGAAGATTGACTGAAGAGACTGGAAGGGTTTAGTTCAGAAAAAAGAAAACAGGGATGTGCATAATCGTTGTCTTCATATGTCTTGAGGGTTGTCATGAGGAAGATGGATTAGATTTGTTTTGTTCATTCCCAGAGGGAAGACATATTAATGGACAATATAGGGAAACGGGGTTTGGCTCAGTATGAGGAATAACTCCATGACAATTGGAGCTGACAGAAAATAGAATAGGCTATCTTGGGGGAAGCAGTGAGTTCCTTGTTCCTGGGAGTCTTTAAGAAAAGGCTAGCAGATAACTTGATTGACAGTTGAAATAGAGGACTTCTGAGATTCCATTCAATTCTAAGATCCTATGATTATCATTTTATGAAGAGTAGGGAGCTGGTAATCACTATTTAATTTAGAATTGAAAAGAAACTCACAATGACTAAATAATGATAAACATTCTCCTAGTATTTGTTGTTGTTGTTGTTCAGTTGTTTCTGTCAAGTGTGATTCTTTGTGAACTCCTTTGGGGTTTTGTTGGCAAAGATACTGGATTAGTTGCCCTTTCCTTCCCCAGCTCATTTTACAGATGAGGAAATGGAGGAAGAGTTAAATGATTTGCCCAGAATCACACAGCTAGGAAGTGTCTGGGTCCAGACTTGAACTCAAGTCTTTCTGACTCCAGGCCTGATGTTCTATCCAATGTGTCATCTAATATTTAACAGACCTTTATGTGAACAAATCAAAGAGCAAAAAGTGATGTGGTATTTTTCTCTGCTTTGGTGTCATTCCACTCCCAACATCTAATTTAAAATATCCCAGTAGATGGTTCTGCTTTCTCTAGCTTGTTAACTTTTTTCCTCTTAGTTTTTCCTTACTCATGCTATATGTAGTTAATTCTTTTAATCTTTCCCCATAAATCAGTCTTTCTGGATCATTAATCATTCTTATTGCTCTTTTTAAAAAATCCTTCCCTATATATCCCTTTCCCAAGTACCTTGTAAACCTGATCTTCCCTCTGTACAAAATTTATTAGACATTCTTAAGCAGGCAGAAGATATAAATTGCTTTTTAAGAAGAATTGTGCTTTAATATTAAGATCTTAAAGACTAGTCTTGTCTAGACCAGAGTTGATCCTTTTGTATTCCAAAAGAAAACTTGATGCCAGAAAAGATATTTCTGAGGCTATAGTGCTCATAAATGCATAACAATTAAAAAAAAACACTTCTTTATATTGTTGTATCTGGTCCAAGAACATTTTCCCAAAAGAAGGAAGCTTTATTTAAAGAAATATCTTTTATTGTTGTTGAACACAAAATGTCTCAATTTTTTTCAAGTACATATCAAGATATAGTAGATTTAAGATTTTAATTTAATTTTATACATGTAATAGTTCTAATTTAATAATGATCCAAATATATTTCATGGTAGAGTATGATAGTTATTGGGAATTAATCTATTACTTAGATATCTTGATTTTATTTTATAAAATTTTATATTTTGAGGCAATTTAAATAAAATGAAATAAAATAGGATAGAATAGGATAGTTGTGAACTCTTACACTTGGGCTCAAAAATAAAATTTATAGGTTTAAGATGAAAAAGGTATAGAAAGACAGATTTTATCATTACATTTTTATTCTGAACTTAATGAATACCAAATTAAATAAGAATTTCCATATATATGTATATATATCAAAAGAAAAAGGGAATTGTTCATGAAACTCCACATCTTTTATATATATTTTGATTTTCTTTAAAGTATACAGTAAATCTATACAACTACTATCAAAGCTGTCCTGATGGTGCTTTTTGATCTCCTTATGTTCTCTGCATTTTTCTTCAAAAAGGTATCTCAGTTATCCTCTTTTATTTAATTTGTTTTCTCTACCCCATCTTAATCCCATCTCAACCTCCTGCCCTGACCCTCAGGGTAGGGGAAACAAAACATCTTCTAACCACTGGGCATAATTAATAGAAACAGATTTCCAAATTGGTTGTTAGGCAGAAACTTTGTCTCTAAAAAAAGGCATTCGTGGGTTTTAAATGAACTCTTTTGGTGTATCAAGAGAGGCATAAGGAAAAAAGAAGTCAATGGACTCACTGTACTTTGGCCTAGAAAGGCCACGTACATATGAAGTACTGAGTTCAATTCTGGGTACCATATATTAGGAAAGACAATGATAATCTAGAGATCATTTAAAGGAGAGAAATCAGATGGAGAAGAGTTTTTTTTTTTTTTATTGGAGGCTTTCAAGGAAAGGCTAGAGGGCCAGTTGTCATGTAGTGCTAGGCTATAATGTTGGGCTCAATCTAAAAAAATGAAATTTAGTATGTGGTGGAAGCAATATCCTAAGCCCCATACTACTAAGACTAGCTTTTGATTAGAAGGTATTGAAATGTTCCTTGAGGTTTGATTAACTTAAGAAAGTAAGGCTCAGACCATTGAGCTAGTTTCCTGATCACCCCAAAACAAAAATCTACCAAAGGCTTTAGCTGCCCTGATGCATGACCAGTGGATGATTGTGGATATCTCTGAGGCAGGGAAGAAGTAGTTAGCTTTGTCTTTTTAAAATATCTGTGTTCAATATCCTTCCTCTGCTGGGACCAAGTAGTCTTCTTTTTATTTGTTAAATGTTCCATGAGTATATCATTTCATTTTAATATTTAAACTAAACTACTAGGAGTCTAGCATGAGTCAGTATAATTAGAGATAATTATAAAATCTTTATTTAAAAAAAATCCATCAAGGCATAACAGGTTCACCAAATATGTTTGTCATTGTCATGGAAGTCCTGTACAAAATAAAAATCAAAGAGATTCCTTATAGGTGGTTGGGAGTTCCAGATAATCCTATTTGCAGAAATGGCATCTAGCCCCAGAATCTTGGAAAGCCATCTAAATCAGATCTATAATCAGTGAAAAGGATTCAGTGTAGCTATTCATATAAGAAATCTAAATGGATGAAGAAAACTCATTATCCAGTCAAAATATACAGATGGATAGAGAACCTATAGAACTGGTTTCACATACTATGTATATTTTGGACAGATACTACAAACATAATTGGGCCAAAAATTGAATAAGATGATAAAAACTGAATGGTTTGCATTTGGAAAATTCTTTATTACTTTTTTTTAAATTAATGTATTAGTTTAGTTTCAGTTAACAAGATTCAATTCCATAGTTCCTTGGTTTTCAAAATTCCTTTACTTCCCTCCCCCCTCCCCTCACGACAGCATATAGTACAGTATAGGGTCTGTAAATGCATTCATATTAGACATTATTCTAATTACAAAGGCATATTGTACTAGGTGGGATGAAAGATGGTAAAGAAGAAATAAAACCAAACAATGAAAAGAAAAAGATCACTTAGTTTGCTTCCATCAGAATTCAGGCTCAGTTCTTTCTAGTTATATCTCTGGATGGCGCATTTCTCTCTTTCTGAGTCTTTCCGGATGACTTATATCACTGCATTGCTGAAAAGAGTCCAGTCTGTCATAGTTGGTCATCACAGATATGGTATGTCTGTGATTGTATAAATTTCTTCTGATTCTACTCTTCTCGCTCAGCATCAGTTTGTATAAGTCTCTCCAGGTAATTATGAAATCCGTCACTCCTCATTTCTTATAGCACAATAATATCCCATTACATTCATATACCACAACTTGTTTAGCCATTCCCCAATTGATGGGCACCCCTTTAGTTTCCAATTCTTGCAACCACAAAAAGGGCTGCTATAAATATTTTTGTACATATTCTTCCTCCCACTTCTATGATCTCTTTGGGATATAACCCTAGAAGTGGTATTGTTGGGTCAAAGGGTATGAAATTATTTATAATCCTTTGGGCATAATTCCAGATTGCTCTCCAGAATGGTTGGATAAGTTCACAACTCCACCAGCAATGTATTAGTGTTCCAATTTCCACATCCTCTCCAGCATTTGTCACTTTCTTGTTTTGTCATCTTAGCCAATCTGACTGGAGAGGTATCTCAGAGTTGTTTTGATTTGCATTTCTCTAATTAATAGTGATTTAGAGCATTTCTTCATATGCTTATAGATATCTTTAATTTCTTTCTCTGAAAACTTCCTATTCATATCCTTTGACCATTTATCAATTGGGGAATGACTTGTATTCATATAGATTTGGCTCAATTCTCTATAAATTTTAGAAATGAGTCCTTTATCAGAGACACAAGTTGTAAAAATTCTTTCCCAATTTCCCACCTCCCTCTTGATCTTGGTTACATTGGCTTTGTTTGTACAGAAGCTTTTCAATTTAATGTAATCAAAATTATCCATTTTGCATTTTATAATGCTCTCTAATTCTTGTTTGGTCCTAAAATCTTCCCCTCTCCACAGATCTGTCAGGTAAACTATTCCTTGCTTTCCCAAATTGCTTACAGTATCATGCTTTACACCTAGATCATGCACCCATTTAGACTTGATTTTGGTATATGGTGTTAGATAGTGATCTATACCCACTTTCTGCCATACTGTATTCCAGTTTTCCCAGCAGTTTTTGTCAAATAGTGCATTCTTATCCCAAAAACTGGGGTCTTTGGGTTTATCGAACAATAGATTACTATATTCATTAACTGCTGGGTCTCCTGCACCTAATCTATTCCATTGATCCACTACTCTACACCTCTGCCAGTACCAAGCAGTTTTGATGACTGCTGCTGTATAATACAAATTAAGATCTGGCATAGCTAGTCTACCTTCCCTAGCATTTCTTTTCATTAATTTCCTTGATATT
>WOXC01009741.1:0-39186 GCA_011680675.1 Gymnobelideus leadbeateri
AGGGACTGGCCTCCCTCTCCAGCCTCACTCAAGATACCTATGCTTACTAAGAAACACCTGGCAGTATGCCTTCTTTGTTCTCAGCATTACTTAAACTGTAAGATTCAGAGCACAAATTGGAATGTCACCTATGGAGAGGATGCTCTGCCTGGGACCCTCCTGTGCGAGACCCTGATGGCTGTACCCAGGATTCCCCAGCTTGTGTGGTAAGGTGTTGGTGCTTCCCCGCATCGCTGATGCTTGTAAATATGTAAATATACATATCCACTCTTAATCATAATTGCTCTTATTCTGCTATCTTTAAGCCTCTTACTCTGTTATCTCCAGTTTCTTTCTCACTTGCCTATATATATTCTGAATAAATATTCTAAAGAAATTGCCTTGGGACTTTCTTGGAGTGCTGAGCATTCTGTTTACATGAATTCTGAACCTCCTTAATTGGACAAGCTCCCAGAAACACTATTTTACATATAAAGGTCCAGTTTTCTAGCCGTGTAAGACTAGGTTCAAATAAATAGTTCAGTTTTCTTAGCCACACAGGGCTAGGCTCAATCAATACAATGAGGTTTTTCTCACAATTTTACAAAATGACATGATTACATTAAGTCAGGTACACAATTACATGTCACCTAGATAACCAAGAAAACTTACACCCAAACTATACAAGAATCATAATTAACATACAATTCCTTGTATCCCAGTGACCTATTTCATTTAAACAACACTTTTAAATCCCAGATGCTTCATGTATTTACGGAACTAAAAGGAGTTCTGCTTTTCCAGTTCAGATCTAGAGGTGACCAGATAATTCTGACTTAATATAAATTAGCATAATTACTTAAGATTAGTTCCATATTTTGAACCTACAAAGAAGTCTACAATGACTTTAAATGGGATTTCTCTTTCTATCTCTTGGTATTGGATTTCATTAGAGATATAGAGGAATGCCAAGGATTTATGTGGGTTTATTTTATATCCTGCAACTTTTCCAAATTTATTTATTGTCTCAAGTAATTTTTTACTTGATTCCCTAGGATTATTTAAGTATATCATCATATCTATGGCAAAGAGTTATAGCTTGGTCTCTTCTTTGCCTAATTTGATTCCTTTGATTTCTTTTTCTTCTCTAATTGCTACTGCTAACATTTCTAGTACCAGATTGAATAAGAGGGGGGATAGTGGACACCCTTGTTTCACTCCTGATTTTATTGGAAATGCTTCTAGCTTATCCCCATTGCATATAATACTTGCTGATAGTTTTAAATAGATGCTATCTACTATTTTAAGGAAGGGCTGCATTTATTCCTATACTTGCTAGTGTTTTTAATAGGAATGGATGTTGTACTTTGTCAAAAGCCTTTTCTGCATCTATTGAGATAATCATGTGGTTTCTGATAGTTTTATTGTTGATATGATCAATTATACTGATTGTTTTCCAAATATTAAACCATCATTGCATTCCTGGAATAAATACTAACTGATCAAATTGTATTATTCTTGTGATCAGTTGCTGCAGTCTTTTTGGTAATATTTTATTTAAAATGTTTGCACCTGTATTCATGAGTGAAATTGGTCCATAATTTCCTTTTTCCATTTTATCTTTTCCTGATTAAGGTTTCAGTACCATTTTTCTGTCACAAAAAGTATTTGGTAGGACTCCTTCTTCACTAATTTTCCCAAATAGTTTGCAGAATATTGGAATAAATTGTTCCTTAAATGATTGATTGAAATAGCAAGTAAATCCATCTGGCCCTGGAGATTTTTTCCTAGGGAGTTCACTGATGGTTTGTTGAATTTATTTTTCTGAGATGGGGTTATTTAGGTAATTTACTTACTCTTCAGTTAATCTGGGTAACTTATATTTTTGTAAATATTCATCCATTTCACTAAGATTGTCAAATTTATGTGCTTATAATTTGGCAAAATAATTCCTAATTATTGTTTTAATTTCCTCTTCGTTGGAGGTAGATTCACCCTTTTCATTTTTGACACTCATAATTTAGGTTTCTTCTTTATTTTTTTTTATATTGGCTAAGGGTCTATCAATTTTGTTGTTGTTTTTTTTTAATAAAACTGGCTCTTAATTTTATTTATTTTTTCAATAGTTTTCTTAATTTAAATTTTATTAAATTCTCCTCTGGTTTTCAATATTTCTAATTTAGTATTTAGTTTCAGGTTTTCAATTTGTTCTTTTTGTAGCTTTTTCAATTGCATTCCCAATTCATTGACTTCCATGTTCTCTAATTTATTCATGTATGCACTCAGGGATATAAAACTTCCACTTCCAAGAAAAGCCTTTGCTGCATCCCACAAATTTTGGTATGCTGTCTCATTATTGTCATTCTCTTGAATGAAGTTACTGATTGTTTCTATACTTTCTTGTTTTACCCACTCATTCTTTAGGATTAATTTGTTTAGTTTCCAATTCGTTTTTAGTCTATCTTTCCATGGCCCTGTATTGCATATGATATTTATTGCATCATGATCTGAGAAGGATGAATTTAATATTTCTGCCTTTCTGCATTGAATTGAGAGGTTTTTATGTCCTCGTATATGGTCAATTTTTGTGCATGTGCCATGTGCAGCTGTAATGTATATTCCTTTTTTCCCCATTCAGTTTTCTCCAGAGATCTATCATACCTACCCTCTCTAAAATTCTATTCACCTCCTTAACTTCTTTCTTGTTTATTTTGAGGTTGGATTTATCAAGTTCAGAGAGGGGGAGATTAAGGTCCCCCACTTGTATAGTTTTGCTATCTATTTCTTCCTCTAATTCGCTTACCTTCTCCTATAAGAATCTCTAGGATTGGTGCATATATGTTAAGTAATGATATTGCTTCATTCTCTATGGTGCCTTTTAGCAGGATATAGTTTCCTTCCTTATCTCTTTTAATCAGATCTAGTTTTGCTTTTGCTTTATCTGAGATAAGGATGGCTACCCTTGCTTTTTTTTTTACTTTAGCTGAGGCATGATATATATTTACTCCAGTCTTTTACCTTTACCCTGTGTGTATACCTCTATTTCATATGTATTTCTTGTAAACAGCATATTGTAAGATGATGGTTTTTAATCCATTCTGCTATCCACCTCCTTTTTATGGGAGAGTTCTTCCCGTTGATGTTCACAGTTATGATTACTTTCTGTGTCTTTCCCTTCATCCTATTCCCTCTCCTGTTTATGCTTTAATTTTTCTCCCCATCTCCCATCCCCTCCTTAAGAGTTTTCCTTTTAACCACCACCTCCCTCAGTCTTCCCTTCCTATCAGCCTCCCTCCCTTTTCCTCCCCTTTCCCTTTACTCCTTCCCTCCCTTCTAACCTCCCCTTCTTAGGCCTTCCCCCTCCTACTACTTGCAGGATATGATAGATTTTTATACTTAATGTAGTATATTATTTCTTCTTCAAACCAAGATTGACAAGAAAAAATCTCATGTAAATCTCCTCCCCCTCCCCTCTTTCTCTCTATTATTATACATTTTGTGTCTCTTTTCCATAGAGTCCCATGCTTAACTGGTTGAGTTATTCCCTCCTTGCACCAGAATCAATGAGGGAAAAACCCATATAATGCTCATCTCCCTGCCTTCTTTACCTGTATTACAGTTTTTTTATGCCTCTTTGTGTGGCATAATTTACCCTTTTTGCTTCGTTCTTTCCTCTTCTTCCATTGCAATCCCTTTGTAGTCCTTAATAAGGTTTTTTTAATTGTTATTTTGTGTAATTTATACTCACACCCTCTACTTGTGTATAAAGCATTTGCTGTTATTAAATAACAGGGTGTGTGTGTTTTCCTTGTTTACCTTTCCATATCTCTCTTGTGTCCTGTAATTGGAGGTTCAATTTTCCATTAAGCTCTGGCTTTTTCATCAGGAAGGTCTGGGAATCTGTTATATATTTGAATGACTATCTCCTTTCCTGGAAGAATATGTTCAGTTTCACTTGGTAGGTGATCCTTGTCTGTAACCTAAACTCTTTTGCTTTGCAAAAATTGTATTCCACTTCGTCCAGTCTTTCAGTGTAGTGGCTGCCAGATCCTGTGGGATCCTCACTGTGGTTTCTCAATATTTGAATTGTTTCTTTCTGACCTCTTGTAGTATTTTTTTTTCTTTTACCTGGTAGTTCTGGAGGTTGGCCACAACATTTCGAGGACTTTTCAATTTCGGATCTCTTTCAGGAGGTGACCTGTGGATTCTCTGGATTTCTATTTTACCCTCTGGTTCTTGTATCTCAGGGCAGTTTTCCTTGATGAGCTCTTGGAAGATGTTGTCCAGATTCATTTTTTTCATCAGGATTTTCTGTATGCCTATGATTCTCAGATTATCTCTCCTGGATCTGTTTTCCAGGTCAGTTATTTTTCCATTGTGATATTTTACCTCTTTTTCTAATTTTTCATTCTTGATGTTTGGTGTGACTAATTCTTGGTTTCTCATAGAGTTATTTGCTTCAATGTGGTTGATTCTAGTTTTTAGTGAATTATTTTCCTTGGTTAGTTTCTGGAGCTCCTTTTCCATATTACACATTTTTCTTTTTAAGTCGCTGTGTTCTTCATTATAATGTTTTTTTTATAATTTTGCAATTTTGATTTTAAAAGAATTATTCATTTTATCTTCTATCACTCTCATTTGGTTTCCAAAGTTTCTTTTGAGCTCATCTAGGAATGATTTCTGTGCTTGAGAACAGTTCCTTGTGGAGGCTTCAGCTGCGGGTGTGGAGTCATCACTGTTTCCCTACATTTGACTCTTACCCTGCTCTGTCCAGTCCCAGTCCTGCAGTGATAGGCCTGGCAGTGGCCCTTGTGGTTGGTGGGTCAACTTGCCACCATGTTTATCAGGCCTCATCTGGGCCTCTGAGAGCTGCAGCATCTGGGCCCTGGGCCACCTGGGGTTATCTTCCTGGCCTCTGTGCTTCCTGGGGTCATCTCTCTGGTCTCTCCCAATAAACAGACTTTTAGAAACACACTCCAATCTTAGAAAGATGGAAATAACATAACAATGAATGTCTCTTCTGTGGGAGAAGAGTATGGTCTTCCCCATGACTGATCATGAGGAAGGGGCACATTACAATAACCTCTGTGGAGGTGGGCTGACTGGGTAGATGCAGACATCTGTTTGAGGAGGGTGGAACTGACCTGGCAGTCTGCTCACTTCCCTGAGGGAGGGCTGAGGGAAGGGGATGGGAAAACCAGGTACAACAACCTCATCCAAAATTTAATCAAGAACACAGAGATTGCTTAGGATAAGAACAGGAATTTATTCTCTTCTGTGGGAGAAGAGTATGGTCTTCCCCATGACTGATCATGAGGAAGGGGCACGTTACAAAAGGGAGAACAAGAATTTATACCCTAATGTATTCAAACCCCTGCCCCAGCTATCGCTTCTCCCACTGACTGAGAGAGGTGGGCTCAAGTCTCTGGAAGAAAATCTTCCCCAATGGTAAACCACAGAGGCTCCCACCACTATGGCTTACAAAGAACAAGGATGCTGATTGAGAGCAAGGGAAAGTGTGAGGGGAGCAAGAGTCCCAAAGCAATGGGGAAGAGTGAGTTCAGGCTGTTCCCGACCCCCACTGGCTGGGGGGAGGGTCCCCCAGAGGAGGGAAATCCGAAAGCCTCCTGAAAGGGCTTGCTGCTGATTAACAGCAGAAGAAGGAATGGGGGAAGGGGGAGGGAAGTTCTGAGAAGTTTTCACTTCCCCCCAGACACTCCCTTTTGAAAATTTTTTCCTTAGGTGAAAACCATTCCTCAATTTTCCTTTTTCAAAACTTCCTTTAAGTTCTGCATTCATAATCTCTCAATACAGACACGGACTTTCCTTTAACTCTCTACTCATTTTTCTCTCAAACGACTTGTTTAAATGGCCATCTCTTGTTTCATTTTACAAAAAAGCCTTCAAAACTGGACATTTCTTCTTACTTTATCCAACACTTCTCTTACTTTCTTCTATTCACTTAATTCCTCCAGCAAGTATTTGCCAAGATTTCCAATTTTAGGGTGCAGTGTTGTCAATGTATTGATACTTGAATTTTGTTTGATAATGAGGTAATAAAATGTCCTGAATCAATTTGCAGGTTTTTTTTTCACTCAAAATTCCTATTTTAGAGAACTAGCCTTCCCATCCCACCCAACCCCTGCCTCTCCATGCCTAAGAAAATATGAGGGGCCTCTGGGCTTTGTGACTTCTTCACCCCCGACGTCTTGGGAGCTCTTTCCCTTCACGGGAGGCCTGTCAGCATATCAGGTGGCCCATTGGCTCAGTGGAGAGGTTCGCTGACCACAAGATCCAAGAAAAAATATGACATGAAAGGGGTGGACATAAATAACTCTTAGAGCAAGGGAAATTAACTTTTGAAACTCATTCAGTAGTTCAGGACTTGGAAAGTCAGGGGTCTGAAAAAGCACAAGCAGAAACCATTGTGTTAGCATTAATAATTCTGTCAAATGTCACTCGAGGGGGTGGCTAGGTGGAGAAGTGAGTAGAGCACCGACCCTGGAGTCAGGAGGACCTGAGTCCAAATCTGACCTCAGACACTTAACACTTATTAGCCATGTGACCTTGAGCAAGTCACTTAACCCCAGCTGCCCTCCAAAAGGCAAAAAAAAAAAAAACAACAAACCAATGTCAGCCTAGACACAGACTACAAGGAGATGATCACTTGAATTCAAAATGAAATTATTGTCCAGCAATTAATGGCACACTTGGATTCAATGTGGAAAGATATGGTCATCCTAGAGAAAAGTGAATTTGCAAATCTGAGGGCAGAGAATGAGAAAATGAAAATTGAATTAGACAAAATTAAACAACAACTCATACTTGAAACTACTTAAAGCAGAACAAATAATAAACTGGATATGAACCTAGAGAAGAACAGAGTAATAGATCTGTTTACAGATCAAGAAAAGAAACTTGTGAAAGCAACCACTGCATTTAACAAAAGATTTATCCATATCAAAAATGTTCTTTGGGGACAACTAGGTGGTGCAGTGTTAATGTGAAAAGTTTGGTTAAAGGAGACAAACAAACAGGTAATATACATTTATACTATTTATTCCCTTAAACTAGCAAACTTGTACATACAAGGAGTTAGAAGCTAAATTCTAACTCCTGAACAAAAGATTCAGAAAACTTAAATACACTTCAGAACCATCCCAATTCAAGGGGGCTGTGTCACACAAATTTATGATCTCCATAAATGTTCAATCATTGTATGAGAAAGGAACTTTCTTAATTGAATAGATGGTTGTTGAGGACCAGTCTTTGACCCGGTCCATACATGAGAAGACTCTGGCTGAGGATTTCTCCCAAACCAGCTTCCCATGAAGGGTATATTATGTCTTAAGATTGTCTCACCATGTCTTCCTGCCTTGTAGGAGTTTAGGACATGATAAATGAGCAGTTACTCAGACATAGATGCATGCAAGGGAAGAAGGATGTTAAAACATACAGATGTACATCAATGAACAAGGACATTAAACATTTTCTCATGGGAACCCAAGAGATAATTGCTTTACATTCATTTTATAAACCCTGCCCTCTGATCGATAAATCAGAACTGCTATGACAGATCCTGCCTGGCTCGTGTCCATCATTCCACACTTCTCAGTTCAGCCAGTGCCCATTTTGATGAAGGCATCAGATGGTAAATACAATAAAACTAGAAAGTTGACAAAGTGTCAATTGAAATTGTGACTCAGGATATCTGATTTCCCCCTCCTCCAATCTGCCCTTCCTTCTATCACCTCTCCATCTCTTATCCCCTATACCTCTATTTTCCTGTCAGGTAAAATCGATTTCCATACCCAATTGAGTTTGTATGTTACTCCCCCTTTAAGCTAATTCAGATGACAGTAAAGTTCACTCATTCCTTCTCACTTCCCCCTCTTCCTCTCCACTATAAAACTTTTTCTTACCTTTTATGTGAGGTAATTTACCCCCATTCTATTTTTCCCTTTGTCCTTCACCCAATACATTCCTCTCTCACCCATTAATCTTATTTTGTAGACATCGTCCTTTCATATTCAATTCACCTTGCACCCTCTGTCTATATATATTCCCTCCAATTACCCTAATAATGAGAAAGGTCTCATGAGTTACAAATATCATCTTTCCATGTAAAAATATAAACAGTTCAACATTATTAAGTCCCTTACGATTTCTCTTTCCTGTTTAACTTTTCATGCTTCTCTTGAGTCTTGTATTTAAAAGTCATATTTTCTATTTAAGCCTGAATTTTTCTCAAGAATGCAATAAATTGGGGTGGCTAGGTGGTGCGATGAGTAGAGAGCTGGCCCTGGAGTCAGAAGGACCTGAGTTTGGATCCGGCCTCAGACACTTACCACACACAAACAAAAAAAAACACCTAGCTGTGTAACCTTGGACAAGTTACTTAACCCCAAGTGCCCCACAAAACAAACAAACAAACAAACGAACGAACAAACAAAAAAAGAATGCAATAAATTCCTCTATGTCATTGAATTTCAATTTTGCCCTCATTGATTACACTCAGTTCTTCTGGTAGTTGAGTCTTGGTTTTAATCCTAGCACCTTTGGCTTATACTGTATCAGATTCCAAACCTTCCGATGACTTAAGAAAGAAGCCGCTAAATTTTGTGTTATCCGTATTGTGGTTCCACAATACTGGAGTTGCTTCTTTCTGGCTGCTTGCAATATTTTCTCCTTGACCTTGGAGCTCTGGAATTTAACTATAATATTGCTTGGAGTTTTTGTTTTTTGAATCTCTTTCAGGAGGTGATTGGTGGGATCTTTAAATTTCTGCTTTGCCCTCTGGTTCTAGAAGGTCAGAGCAGTATTCCTCGACAATTATTTGAAAGACGATGTCTAGGCTCTTTATCTAATAATGGCTTTCAGGCAATCCAATAAGTTTTAAGTGATCTCTCCAGGATCTCTTTTCTAGCTCACTTGTTTTTCTAATGAAATGTTTCACATTCTCTTCTATTTTTAGAGACTGTTTTGATTTTCTTTGTCACCAAAGTAAATTTCTGTAGTCTGATATTTCCTGCTGCTTGCTCATTTTCCCAGCCAATTACTTGACTTTTAACTTTTTATTAAGATAGGGCTCTGCTTGCAGTGTGGAGGGTGTGCTGCCACAAGCTTCAGGAGTTTTGTGCAGCTGTTTTCAGAGATGAAACCTATGAACCTGTAAGTTTTCAGTTGTTCTAAAGTGGTATGATCTAAGGAGAGCTCTTTACTCTTCTCCTGGCCTGTGCTCAGGAATGTGAGGGACCACAAGCAAACATTCTTTTCTGTCCTGGAACTCTGAGTAGTGTTCCCTTTCTACTGTTGCCACAAGCTCTGCTATGCCAGTGATTCTCCTAGTCCCAGGACCATCACACAGCGATCTAGATTCAAGTATGGGCAAAGCAAGAGTCCTGTTATAGTGCCAGAAAGAGACCACTGCAATATCCATCTGATAAGTTGTTTGATTCCCTTAATGTCTGTGGTCTGAGAACTCTGGAAGAATTTACTATGGCCTCTTCCTTTGCCTCTGAGCCGAGGCTGTGCTGGGGCCAGGGTTGGACAATGTTGTTCTCTCACCCAGGTCAGATAGACCCTTCCTCCTGACCTTCTAAGTTGTCTTTGGAGTTTCTTGGTTGAGAAGTGTGGAAACTGCCACAACTGGCAGTAATTCAGTTTTCTGAGGCCTGCTTCAGGTTTGTTGGGGTAAGGTCTGTGCTAATGTGGCCTGGGATGGACTGGGCTCTTCTCTCAGCCTGGTGCAACAGACTTTTCCTGTCGACCTTCCAGGTTGTCTTGGGCTTCCAATTTGCTTCACCCTGTCTTTTTTTGGGTTCTGGTGCTCTAGAATTACTTTGGAGATATTTTATACAGGTATTTGGAGGGGTTTGGGGGAGATTGCATGTGAGTTCCTGCCATCTTGACTCCGCCCTCATGGTTCCTCAGTATTAACCAAGAATGCTTACTCTGAAAAGTGGAATTAGAACTATGAAACACCGGCAAGCTTGTGGGACAGTTTCAGTCATCTATTTTTATTATAGCTGGGAATAAATGAGCCTTTAGTCTGCCAGATTTTTATAACAGGAGCCATTCTAGGTTTGGAACCAGAGGCAATGGTTGTACAGCCACAAGGACAGCATGTAATTTCTGGTACTACTTTTGCCCAAAGCTGAGAACGAAGCATGAGTAGAAGGAAGGGTCCACATTGATCTGTGATATTACTTAATATTTTCAAGATGCTATTTGTATGAGAGAATTTATGAAAGTGGGTACTAGTGTACCATCATTTCAGTAGGTGTTTTAAGACAGCAAGGATGAGGGGTAAGTTTCTTTTTTAAATGTCAAAAGAAAATTCATGTCCAAAACCTATACAATTTAATTTTTTAATCAAATGCTTTATTAACTTCTAGTTTATATCATTCATTTCCACAAGATTTTGAGTTACAAATTGTCTCCATGGATTTCCCCTACCCACCGCCCCAATATAGCAATCCCACTGCATATCCCCTCCTCCAATCTGCTCTCTCCTATATCGTCTCCCATACGCCCTATGACTTTCCAGTAGGGTATGGTGGATCCCTATGCCCCAGGGCATGTATATCTTATATGTATGTATGTATGCAAAACACTTCCATAGTAGTTATATTGTAAAATATATTTCCCTCCCTCCTATCCCACCTGCCACTTGTTCTATTCTCTACTTTGATCCTTCCCTTTTCAAAAGTGGGTGCTTTGAACTTCCCCCCCCCACCTGCCCTCTCTTCCATCATCACCCCTCTCAGCTCCTTCCCCCCTACTCTCCTGTAGGGTGAGATATCCTATTTAGTGTGTGTGTTATTCCCTCCCTAAGGTAAATTCAATGAGAATAAGTTTGACCCATTCCCTTTTGCCTTCCTGTTCTTCCCCTCCATTGTAACCATTTCCCTTGCCTCTTCTGTATGAGATAGCTTACCTCATTCTGTCTCTCCCCATCTCCTCTCATTATATTCCTCTCTCACCTCTCAATTTCACTTTTTAGGTATCATCACTTTGTGTTAAATTCAAACTGTGCCCTCTATCCATGTATACCTGTAAACATATATATATATATATATATACATATATATATATATATGTATGTATATACACACACACATTCACATATGTATTCATTTGCCCATATAACCTTCTTCAACTATTTTTATACTGAGAATCATTTCATCAGTTACAATTATAGTTTTTCCATGTAGAAATGTAAATAGTCCAACTTTGATAAGTTCCTTATGATTTCTATTCCCTGTATACCTTCTCAAGCATCTCTTGCTTCTTGTGTCTAAATGTCAGATTTTCTATTCAACTCTCGTTTTTTCCTCAAGAATGCTTGAAAGTCCTCTATTCCACTGAATGACCATATTTTCCCCTGAAACATGATACCCACTTTTGCTGGCTAGGTGATTCTTGGTTTTAATCCAAGCTCCTTTGCCCTTCAGAATATCATATTACATGCCCTTCTATCCCTCAGTGTAGAAAGTGCCAGATCATGTGCTATCCTGATTGTGTTTCCACAATATTCAAATTGTTTCTTCCTGGCTTCTTGTAATATTTTCTCCTTGATCTGGGAGTTCCTGAACCTGGCTATAATATTCCTAGGGGTTTTCCTTTTGATATTTTTTTCAGAAGGTGATGGGTGGATTCTTTCAACCTCTATTTTGCCCCCTGGTTCTAAAACATCAGGGCAATTTTCCTTGAGAATTTCTTGAAGGATGATTTCTAGAGTCTTTCTTTGATCATGGTTTTCAGATAGTCAAATAATATTTTTGGAGGGCAATTGGGGTTAAGTAACTTGCCCAAGGCCACACGGCTAGGATTTTATTTGTGTGTGTGTTAAGTGTCTCAGGCCAGATCCAAACTCAGGTCCTTCTGACTCCAGGGCCGGCCCTCTACTCACTGTGCCACCTAGCCGCCCCTCTCAGTGAGCTTTTGAGATTCTTTTTCCATCTGGCAAATTCAGCTTTTTAAGCCATTCTTCTCCTCATTGCCTTTTTGAGCCTCTTTTGCCATTTGAGTTAGTCTATTTTTTAAGGTGTTATTTTCCTCAGTCAGGATGTTGACTCTCATTTCATACTTACATCTTTCTCATTTCTCTTCCCAATTTTCCCCCCACTTCTCTTATCTGCTTCTTAAGGTCTTCTATGACCTGTAACCTGCTGGTATTTGCATTTGGGGCTTTTGGTGCAGGATTTCTGACCTCACTGTCCTCCCCCTTTTCTATGCTTCAGTCCTCTTTGCCCCCCAAATAGGAGTCTAATATTGAATTTTTCTGTTTATTTTGTTTCCTTTGCCTGGGCATGTTGCCACTCAATCACGTGACTTTTTGGCTTTTTGCCACAGTAGGACTCTGCCACCAGACAGGGGAGCTTCAGTCCCAAATGTTGGGGGTTTCTCAGCTGCTGGAGGTATTAGTTTCGTGCTGTGAAGCCCCCACATGCTCTGGCAAGCTGGTCACAAACTACAAGACCTCCTCCCCAGACCACAATGCACATCCAAGAAGGTTAAACAAGAATGATTACCTAACCCCCAGAGAGATTGTCTGGTCCTCCTACATTTTGCAGGCCAGGAACTAAAGCTGCAACATGGCAGGCTGTGCCACAGGGCTGCTCAGCTGCTTCTCACCCCCAGGGAAAAGAGGCTGACAGGCTCTCTCCACTAATGAGTCTCAAAGTCTATACTGCACTGACCTCTCACTTTGTCCATGGCATCTATGTGTTGGTAATTGTGGAAACACCATAGCTGCTGGTGTTCTGCAGTCTCTCCAGCTGGCTGCTGGTTGGGCCACCCTGGGGCTAAAACCTCTGACTCACATGGTCCTGGGCTTGGCTCCCAGAGCTCTGTGCTGGCCTCTCCAGGCTGGGCTGCTGGGTTGTCCTCAGCAGGAGGTTAGCTTCGCTGTGTCATTCTGTGGTTTCTGGAGCTCCAGGGGTTATTCAGAGTCCCCTTTTACAAAATTTTGAAGTGGTGTGGGCTGGAGTGGTGTGAAAGTGCTGTTTCTACTCTGCCATCTTGGCTCCACCTCTCCATTTTATTTTTTAAATTTTATTTTAGTTTTTGGCATTAATTTCCCAAAGATTTTGAGTTACAGATTTTCTTCCCATCTTTCCCCTTCTCCCCACCCCAAGATGGCAAGCATACAGAATATCTCTTCCCCCAATCTTCCCTCAGTAATATCCCCCAATCCCCCCAGTACTTTTTTTTCCTTTTTAATGGGGGATGTCAGGGCAGTTGGGGTTAAGTGACTTGTCTAAGGTGATGTGGTTAGTAAGTATTAAGTGTCTGAGGCCAGATTTGAACTCAGGTCCTCCTGATTCAAGGGCCAGTTCTCTATTTATTGCACCACCTAGCCATCCCCCTTACTTTGTTGTAGGGCAGGATGGATTTCTATACCCCATTGCCTGTATATCTTATTTCCTGCTTTCTGTGGTACTTTTTAATAAGGTACTTGATAGGTACAGTACAGGTCAACAATCAGTACTGGACAGGCAGGAGGGAGTAAGAGAATTTGGAAATTAATTTGTTTAAATAACATTAAAGATGAATAAGTAAACAAAAAGAAAATCACTGGTTCATATCCTTTGACCATTCATTTTTGGGGAAATGACTGTTCCTGTTGTAAATTTGAATCAGTCAATAAATATTTATGAAGCACCTACTATGTGCCTTATTATAAACTCTGAGAATACAAAAGACAGATAAAAGACAGTCCCTCCTCTCAATAATCTCAGAGTATAATGGGGTTACAACGTGCAAATTACTATGTAGAAACATGCTGTACACAGGATGAATAGGAAATAATTAAGAGGGAGAATGGAAGAGAATTAAGGTAGATTGAGAAAGATTTTGTATAGAAGGTGGGATTTAGTCTAGGTCTTGAAGTAAGCCAGGGTACCGAGGAGGTAGAGATGAGGAAGGAGAACATGATTGGCCTTGGGGGAAGCTAATAAAAATGCCTGGAATCTGGAGATGGAGTGTCTTGTTCCAGGAACAGTGAGGAGGCCGGTGTAACTGAATTCCAAAATATATGCAGAATGGGGTATAAGGTATAAGAAGACTGAAAGGTAAGAAGGGGGTGAGGTTCTGAAGGGCTTTCTGTGCCAAACCAGAGCCTCCCATAAACATGGGGAGAACACAGTAACAAGGAGAAGAGAACAATGTCAAAGGCCACAGGTACAGAAGTTTGAGGACTGGGAAAAGGCCAATTGATCTAGCAATTAAGAAATGGTCGGTGACTTTAGAGGGAACAGTTTCACTGGAATGAAGTAGAAAGCCAGAATGCAAAACGTTAATAAGAGAGTGAGAGTAGAAGTGGAGGCACCTACTTGGATGTCTTACTCCAGGAGTTTACTTGCAAAAGACAGGAGATCTAAGGAATGGATGGATCAGGTGAGGCTCTTTGAATATGGAGGACCCCTGAATATGCTTGTAGTTCACAGGGAAGTGGCCAGTAGACAAGGAGAGACTGGGGATTAGGAATGTGGGGATAACAAGAGGGGCCATGGTTTCCTGGATGATAGGATGCGATGGGAGGCCTGGGCTTGGAGAGGAGTTTGCCTTGGTGAGGAGAACAGCCACATTTTTTATTAATTTATTTGTTTAGTTTTAGTTAACAAGATTCAATTCCATAGTTCCTTGATTTTCAAATTTCCCTTCCCTCCCTCACCCCACCCCCGACGACAGCATATAGGATCTGAAGATATTTTCATATTAGACATTAGTCAAGTTACAAAGGCATATTGTACTAGGTGGGATGAAAAATGGTAAAGAAGAAATAAAACCAAACAATGAAAAGAAAAAAGATCAACTAGTTTGCTTCCATCAGGATTTAAGGAAAATAAATCTGGGAGAGACAATTTAAAAAGTACTGGCCTACCTGAAAACCATAATGAAAAACAAGATCCCAGATAGTATCTTTAAGGAAATCATCCAATAAAATTGCCTTGAGGTCCTAGAACCAGAAGGTAAAATAAGCATGGAAAGAATGCACTGATTACATCCTGAAAGAGATCCTGAATTGAAAAATCCAAGAATTACCATGTTAAAGAGAAAATACTGCAAGCAGCCAAAAAGAGACAGGTTAAATACCAGGGAAGCACAGTCAAGATTATGCAGGGCCTTGTAGTTGCAACATTAAAAGATCAGAGGGCATGGAATACCACATCCCATATGGCAAAAGAGGTTAGATTATAATTGAAGGATCAATTACCCAGCACACTGAGTATGGTCTTTCAGGGGAGGAGATGGACATTCAATGAAACTTCCAAACCTTTGTGATGAAAAGATCAGATCAAAAGAAAACTTGATCTTCAAATACAAGACTCAAGAGAGACATAAAAAAGCAAAGAAGAAAGAAAGAAACAAAAATGTGTTATTAATAAGGGCCAACAGTTTACATCCCTAAAAGGGAAGATGACACTTTTAAGTCTCAATAACTTTATCGTTATTATTCCATTTAAAAGGGGTATACATAGACCAAGGCCATGGATATAAGTTGACTTTGATGTGATGATAAAAGTCTAATTAGGTGGTGAAAAGGTTATGGGCTGGGAAGAAAAGAAAGGGATAGGCAGAGAAGAGTAAATTTCATCACATGAAAGGGCACAAAAACCTCTTATAGTAGAGGGAAAGACGGGAGGGAGATGAGTATTGCTTGAACCTTAGTCTCAGAAGATTTGGCTTAAAGAGTGAATAACACAATCATTTAGGTATAGAAATTCAACTTACCCTATAAGAAGTAGGAGGGGAAAGGGGAAAGAGAAGGGAGGTTGTGGATGGAAGGGAGGGAAGAAGTAGTAAGGGAACAATGGAAGATAAAGGAGGGGTCTAATAGAAAGGAGGCCAACTAAAGGAGACAGTGGTCAAAACCAAGGATTTTGCAAATATGGAAAGGGATAAAAGAGAGTAAAGCATAAATGGAGGAAAATGGGATGGAGGGAAAGACACAGATAACTAATTATAGCTATGAAAGTGAATGGGATAAACCCTCTTATAAAAGGAAACTGGACAGCAGAGTGGATTACAAACCATAAACCCGCAATAATTTATTTACAAGAAGCACATCTGAAGGAGAAGGCTACACACAGAGTAAAGGTGAAAGACTGGAGCAGAATATATTATGCTTCAGCTGAAGTAAAGAAGTAAAAACAAAAAACAGGGTTAACAATCCTGATCTCAGAAAGCAAAAGCAAAAATCTGATTAAAAGAGATAAGGAAGGAAACTAAATCCTGCTGAAGGGTACAACAGACAATGAAGTAATATCAATATTAAACATGTATATGCTAAATGGCATAGCATCCGGATTCTTAGAGGAGAAGTTAAAGGAGTTGCAGGAAGACATAGACAATAAAACTATACTAGTGGGGCAGCTCAACCCCTCCCTCTGAGAACTATATAGATCTAACCACAGAATAAACAATAAAGAAATTAAGAAGAAGAGTAGCATTTTAGAAAATTTAGGTATATCTAATCTCTGGAGCAACCTGAATGAGGATAGAAAGGAATATACCTTTTTTTTCTGTGGTACATGGCACCTACACAAAAATTGACCTTGTGTTAGGGCATAAAGACCTGCAAATCAAATGTAGAAAGTCAGAAATATTAAATGCATATTTTCAGATCATGATGTAATAAAAATTGCATTTAATAAAGGGCCTGTGGAATATAGACTAAAAATCAATAGGAAACTAAACAATCTAATCCTAAAAAATGAATGGGTCAAAAAAACAAATCATAGAAACAATCAATAATTTCATACAAGAGAATGAGAATAATACCAAAACTTATGGGATGCAGCCAAAGTGCTTCTTAGGAGAAGTTTTGTATCTCGAAATGCCTACATAAATAAAATAGAGAAAGAAAAGATCAATGATTTTGGGCATGCAACTGAAAAAGCTAGCAAAAGAAAAAAATTAAAAAATTTCAACTAAATACCAAATTAGAAATTCTGAAAACAAAGGGAGAGATTAATAAAATTGAAATTAAGAAAACTATTGAACTAATAAATAAAATTGAGAGCTGGATTTAGGAAAAAACAATAAAATAGACAAACTTTTGCTTAATTTGAAAAAAAGAAAGAATTAAAACAAATTACCAGTATCAAAAATGAAAGGGGGTGAACTCACCACCAATGAAGTGGAAGTCAAAACAATAATTAGGAATAGTTTCACATATGTATATGCCAAAAAATATGAAAGTTTTGTGAAATGGATGAATGTTTACAAAAATGTTTCCAAGATTAACAGAAGAAGAAACAAAATATTTCAATAACCCCATTTCAAAAGAAGAAATTGAACAAGCCATCAATGAAATCGCTAAGAAAAACTCCCCAGAGCTAGATGGATTTACAATGAATTCTATCAAACATTTAAAGAACAATTAATTTCCATACCATATAGACTATTGGGCAAATAGGCAAAGAAGGAGCCCTACCACATACTTTTTATGATACAAATATCGTACTGATGCTTAAACTTGGAAGAGTCAAAAGAGAGAAAGAAAATTATACACCAATTTCCCTGCTGAATTTAGATGCAAAATTTTTAAATAAAATATTAGTAAAAAGATTAGAGCAAATTATAACCAGAATAATACACTACGATGAGGTAGGATTTATACCGGGAATACATGGCTGGTTCAGTGTTAGGAAAACTATCTGCATCATTGATCATATCAACAACAAAACTAACAGAAACCATATGATTATCTCAATAGATGCAGAAAAAGCTTTTAAAAAAATACAACACCCATTCCTATTAAAAAGACTAGAGAGCATAGGAAGAAATGGAGTTTTCCTTAAAATGATAAGTAGCATCTATCTACCTAAAACCAGCAACAGGCATTATATGTAACGGGGATAATCTTGAAGCATCTCCAGTAAGATCACGGGTGAAACAAGGATGTTGATTATCACCACTCTTAATTTGTATTGTACTAGAAATATTAGTTATAGCAATAAGATAAGAAAAAGAAACTTAAAGAATTAAGATAGGCAAAGAAAAAACAAATCTATCACTCTTTGTAGATGATATGTTGGTTTATTTAGAGAATAAAGAAAAAAATACTTGAAATAATAAACAAATTTCGCAATGATGCAGCATATAAAATAAACCCACATAAATCATCAGCATACATATATAGATAGATAGATAGATAGATAGATAGATAGATAGATAGATAGATGTATATGTGTGTGCAGAACTAACAAAGCCCAACAGCAAGAGATAGAAAGAGAAATTACACTTAAAGTCACTATAAACATTATAAAATATTTGGGAGACTACCTGCCAGAACAAACCCAGGAACTATATGAACACTATTACAAAACACTTTTCACACAAAAAAAGACAGATTTAAACTATTGGGAAAATATCAGTTGATAACAAAAATGAAATTTCTACATAAATTAAATTACTTATTCAGGGACATACCAATCAAACTACAAAAAATTATTTCATAGAGCTACAAAAACAGTAATAGAAGATTAGATCAATAGAAGCAATCTGGAAGAACACAAGCTCCACAATATCAAAGGAATTAATGAAAAGAAAGGCAAGGGAAGGTTGCCTAACCATACCAGATCTTAAATTGTATTATAAAGCAGCAATAATCACAACTACTTTGTAATAGCTAAGAAATAGAGTGGTGGATCCGTGGATTGGGTCAAGTTACAGAAGACAACAATCATTGACTTTGGCAATCAACTATTTGACAAAACCAAAGACTCCAGCTTCTGACATAAAGACACACTATTTAACAAAAGCTGCAAAGAAAACTGGAAAATAGTAGGACAGTAATTAGGCATAGGCCAGCATCTTACACCCTATACCAAGATTGAGTCAAAATGGATACATAATTTAAATATAAAGACTGATACTATAAGCAAACTAGGAGAGCAAGGAATAGTTCACCTGTCAGGTTTATGGAGAAGAGTAGAATTTATGACCAAACAGAAGATAATATTATGAAATGCAAAATGGATGATTTTCATTACATTAAATTGAAAAGTTTTTGCACAAAGCCAATGTAACCAAGATTAGAAGGGAAGCAGAAAGCTGGAAAATAATTTTTACAGCATGTATCTATGATAAAGGCCTCATTTCTAAAATATATAGAGAACTGAGTCAAATCCCCCAATTTACAAATGGTCAAAGGATATGAACAGGCAGTTTTCAGAGGAAAAGATTGAAGCTTTCTATAGTCACATGAAAAAAAATGCTCTAAGTCCTCCTAGAGGACTTAGAGAAATATAAATCAAAATGAGTGAGATACCACATCATAACTCCAATTATAAAATGATAAAACAGGAAAATGGTAAATGTTGGAGAAGATGTGTATTGTTAGTGGAGTTGTGAATTGATCCAGTCATTCTGGAGAGCAATTTGGAAGTATGCCCAAAGGGCTATAAGAGTATACAAACCCTTTGATGCAGCAGTGCCATTTCTAGATCTGTATCCCAAAGAGATCATGAAAATGGGAAAAGGACCCACATGTACAAAACTATTTTTAGCAGCTCTTTTTGTGGTGGCCAAGAATTGGAAATTGAGGGGATATTCACCAATTAGGCAATGACTAGACAAGTTGAGGTGTATGAATGTAATGGAATACTATTGCACTGTAAGAAGTGATGAGCAGATGTACTTCAGAAATACCTGGGAAGACTTATATGAACTGAAGCTAACTGAAATGTGCAGAACCAGGAGAATATTGTGCACAGGAACAATCACATTGTGTGATGACTGCCCTTGACACACTGAGCTCTTCTCAGCTCTGTGAGGATCTAAGACAGCTCCAAAGACTGTGATGGAAAATGCCATCCACATCCATGGGAAGAACTTTGGAGTCTGAATGGAGATGGAAGCATACTATTTGCTCACTTTTTCTTCTGTTGAGTTAATTCTAACACTTCTTTACATAACATGAATATATAAGTTAAGTCCATGTCGGATTGCATGCCATCTTTGAGAGGAGGGAGGAAAACATGGAGGACAAAATTAAGAACTCACAATCTCATGGAAGTGAATGCTAAAAAATAAATATAAACTAATTAATTATTTTTTAAATGACGGAAGAACAACATCTGCAGTACAGATCTGTAGCACCAACACAATATTCACAGCGCTAACAGCAACTGCAAATATGCTGAGATAGTTCTCAATTGCAAAATACAATAGGCTCTCCATATAGAAGACATAGGTAAAACCAGATACCAGAAACCAAATCTCAATAGCAGAAAATCAAATCCATCATAGTAGCAAAGAAGTTAATACACCATAGCACAGCCTGATGCCACACCATTCTTTAACCTCCCACCAGGAAACAACTGCAGGCCTGTCACAGCAGGGAGCAAACATTCACCAGCCTTTCTCCCTGAATTCGTTTTCTCTCTCCCACCCTCTACCTGCTCTATCTCCCAGCTTCCTGTGGGCTCTACTCCACCCTTCAGAAAACTCCTGCCAGCATAAACTCCACTTCATTGCATTGGGCCTAATAGGGGGCAGGGAAGATCTTCAAATCAGGGAAGATCTTCACATTCCCTTAGACTTCTTAAGGGGTAGGAAGATGTTCAAATTCTCATTACCTTTTACATCATTTCCCAAGGTTTATGTTTAGGCAGTTTTGATAAAGTACAACAATTTATAGAAATGAGTAGGATTCTTTTTTTCTTTTGCTTTTTGGGGGGCAATTGGGCTTAAGTGACTTGCCCAAGGTCTCATGGCTAGGTTTTGTATTAAGTGTCTGAGGTCAAATTTGAACTCAGGTGCTCCAGACTCCAGGTGCAGTGAGCTATTCACTGTGAGACGTAGCCATCTCAGGGAGTAGGATTTTTAAAAGAAATGGGCAGTTGATTAAATCATTGGTATAATTCTCTTGAATTTGCTCAGATTCAAGGATTAAATTAATATTACCTGATTTAAATAAAATTTTAGAATTCTCTCTGTTAATCTACATTGCTTCATATTTTAATAAAGCAGTGTGAATTTAGGTTTTGTTACACTTGAGGCACTTGCTGCCTTCAGCTCTTTTGATCTTTGTACCCATATAGTATATTGCAGACCAATGCTTAACTGATTTAATGCTTATTACGAGAAAGACTGTATTTTAGTAGTGACTTTCAAACTCTTTGGTCCAATTTGGAATTTTAAAAGTAATACAGTTCATAAAATTATTCAGCTTAGTAAAAAAAAAAAGAAAACAATAAAACAAAACCAAAAGAATGAAGAAATAGAAGACAATGTGAAATATCTCTTTGGAGAAACAAATGACCTGGAAAACAGATCCAGGAGGAGATAATGGCAGAAGGGACATGAATGGTGTGAGATGACAAGGAGGTGTGAAGAGTGAGCTATCAACCAGTGGCCTCAATATTTATAGTGAACTCTGAGTCAAGGTTCTTAGCTGGCAGGGTACAAGCAGGGGAACTGTTTGAGGAGAGATGAAGTTTGTAATAACTTTTGTGGTGAGTGGGATTATGAGTTAATTGGAGAGGTATAATGAGGATTGCCTTGCTCCAGGAAGAACCTAGCACACAAGATCCTCCATCCCACAAATCTGGACATTTTCTCTCAGGGGCTGTCCCCCATACCTAGAACATTCTCCCTCCTCATCTCTGCCACCTGACTTCTCTAGCTTTCTTTAAGTCAGTTAAAATCCCACAATCCATAGGAAACTTTTCCCTTTCTTGCAAATTTCTAGCACCTTCCTTATGCTGATTATTTCCAGTATTTCCTCAATATGGCTTGTTGGTTTGTTGTTGTTTGATTGCTGACTGCCCCATTAATCAGTGAAATCCTTGAGAGGGCAGGATCTGTCTTACAATTCTTCATATTTCTAGTGTGTCACAGTGCCTGGTATTTAGGAAGCACTTTAGAAAACGTCTATTGACTCAAAGGAAACTGCCTGGCCTCTTTTTCCTTTGACGTAGCTTCCTGGTCCCCTAAGACCATCCAAAGTTCCACCAATGGGCAGTCAGGACCTCTCCAACTTGCGAGATTCCTGAAGGCCACTGAAATCTTCACACTGTTCCCTGGCAGCCTGCTCTGATAACCAGATGTGTTTATATAGAGAAGAGAGGAGGGGCTGTGTCCAGAGAAGCTGTGTTACTGTATTGCTGTTGTATTTCTATGCTGTGTTAACTCAAAGTAAGATTTCTGGTTCTCAAGACTCCTTTAACATCCTGGCACAAGAGAGATACTCAGAGACTTCTAGATTGACTGACACTGTCTGAAGGAAGTCTCCTGCTGACCGCAGGGCCCTCCTGGACAAACGTTCTTTTGTTTGTTAGAGTCAGAGACAAGAAAAATTATAACAATTATATACATGAAAGAGTTGGGAGAATTAGGAACAGCATTCCTAGGCTCAAAAAATATGAGGAAGAGCAGAGTTGATGAAACAAAATTTGAGTTAGGCAGTTCCTTGTTTGTTAGCTTTTAACTCAAATTGCTCTAGAGCACAAACCATTTGTTGAGCACCTACTGAATGTTCAGTATAATGTTAGGCTGTGTGGTGGGGGATAAGAATGAGTAAGAGTGGAGATTAGGGGGAACTGCCCCTCCCCACAGCAAGTTCCAGAACTAGATGGGCTGGCCGTATATATTTTCCTTCCTATTTCTCTTCATTCTCTTCGAATCATGAAGGAGAGTTCCACCACATTTTCCCCTTTGGGAAAATAACGTTGAATAAATGGACATATATTTGTAGGGTTCAGTAAGTGGAATTGGGAATTGCCAGTGGAGGTATGTTCTACAGCCCTTAGTACAGTTCTTTGCACACATTCCATGCTGAAAAAACATTT
Organism: Gymnobelideus leadbeateri; assembly: GCA_011680675.1. Lineage (NCBI taxonomy): Eukaryota > Metazoa > Chordata > Mammalia > Diprotodontia > Petauridae > Gymnobelideus > Gymnobelideus leadbeateri. The sequence continues at coordinate 22,788 of WOXC01009741.1, forward strand.
TTCATTCATTCACTGATTCATTGATTTATCCATATTTGGCAGTATGGAACTCTCCTTGAAGAAATGATGGGTTTGGGGTTGTTAGATATTCAATAACCTCCACAAATTTTCCTCTGGAGTAAATCTAAAAGCAATGCCAAACACCTCATGAAAATACAAGTGGGATGAGAATGTGAGAGGATGGAGTTGCCATAGCAGTGCTCTACAAGACTATTTTGCAGATTATAGGGACAGTGCCTGGTAACTGTCCCTCAGGATGTGCTCTGCCTGCTTGAGGAGCTCTGTTAGCTGTTTTAGACAGTGGTGGGGATTGCCTTTGAAAAGCAGTTGGTGGAGAGATGGAGCAGGGGGCAGCATGTGCCAGACAAGGGAATATATCACCACCACCTTCCCTGATGTATGTCTCATAGCAACAGCTGCTTGCCGTACATGTTTTCTTCTGCATACTGATCTGCAGTTGGCACCTTTGTTTCTCTTTCCCTGGCTCTGCCTCTGCCTCTCTCCGTCTCTGCATCTCTATGTATGCCTTTGTTTTGTTCTCTGTATCTCAACATATACAACATATATACCTGTGTGTACATATGCGTGCATGTGCGAGTACCTCCTGATATTTTGTAGCCCCTGGTGCTCCCAGCTCCCAGCTCCCAGTCCAAGACAAAGCCAGAAAGAAGCCCTCCCCTCCTCCTGGCTTAGGAATCATAATGGAGGCCTGATAAGGAGGTATCCTGAGTGGCAGCAACTCAGGATTCCAGGTATCCTTGGCAACAACCTGTCACCTTGGCAACCAGTGATTGGAAGTAGCTGCTCTGGCCTTGCTTGGCACTAAATTTTCCTTCTAGAAAGATTATATTCCACCAAAGGCGGGGTGGGTAACTTGATCTGGATTTCCACTAGAAAAGTGTGAGACCCCGTCCTATTGAACCAGCCCGGGGCAAGCATCATGGGGTCCAGGGTTGGGATTTTTTGGCAGAGGGGCTTCAATGTCTGTTTATGCTTTCACATTTACATTGATTAAATGATTAGCCTCATCAGTAATTTAGAGTGATGTAGTCAAACTAGCTAGCATTAGTCACTCTCACAGTGACTGGTGATTAAGTTCTGCTGAGATTACATGGGTTCATTTTTGCTAGCTGGCAAGGGAAGAATCTGTTTTGTTTTGTTTTGTTTTGTTTTTCTTCAGTTATTACTAAAAATCTCTGGGAGAAGGGCCTCTCCCCAGGATTAGAAAGACTGCATTTGCACACTATACTCCCCAGGTTCTGCCAGAGTTCAAAGGGTGGGAAGAAGAATTTGATCTTAATTAGCTTTGAAGGATAAGGATCCTTGGTAATTGTATCAATAGACTTGACCTCAGTTCCATTCCCTAATTGGGAAGATCTGTAGTACAAACTGCGTGAGCTTAGGCAAACACCCTTCCAACAATGATATTCAGTGTTCTCAAGGCCTTCTCTGCTCTGTCTGTCTATATGCTAAGGACCCTCCTAGTGTGGCCAGTCTATAGGGCTCCCCCTGGAGCAGTGACATTCTGGGTGCCAAGGTCCCTTTCAGCTCTGGCATTCTTTGATGCTGATATGATCCCTTCAGCCTCTGACGTTTTGTGTCCCAGCGTCCCTTCCAGCTCTGACATTCCATATTGTCTGTTCTCTGGGTCCTCTCACATCTCACATTCAGTGATCTGAGGATGTTCCCAGCCCTGACATTCTATGATCTGTTATCCAAGGGTAACACCACTTTACAATTCTGAGCTCATTTTATGAGTGAACCTAAGAGCAATATAATGTCCCTTCTTAGTCCACATGGTTCCCTTTAGGGAATTTCTTTTAGGTGAAACATTTTGGATTAAGAAAATGGCTTCCATTTAGACAGAGGTTAGGCTCACTGCTTAAATTGACATTTAGATCTATCTCTGTTTAAACCCCTGTCCTATTTTTGGTCATGGAAAATTCCAGGTTACTAGAAACCTTTGTGTTACTAAAAACAAATTTCTATACTGTCTATGATGAGACTTTTATTAAGAGGGGAAGCTGGGGAAAGATCAAACATCTTCTTGGAAATTTCCTTGGCCTCAAGTAGGTGGGTCCGCTGGCAGCACCAGCCTGGGCCTTCTATTCTAAGATGCTCATGGAGCCAGTGTCCATCTTTGATATTTTCTTTCTCAGCCACATCTCAATCCTGCCTTCTCTTTTTCTGTTGTTGGTTGACGCAGTTCTGCCACTTCTTGGCTCTGCTTGCTATGACTCTGCTCTTCCTCTCTACTTTTTACAAACCCTGGGAATCTCTGTCTTCATCTGGGATGGGTCCTCTCTTTCATAGAATTTCCTAAAGGCATGAACAAATCCCTTAAGGCAGTGCTTTTGATTGTTTCCAGAAGATATATACATATCCTGTTCACACTTGGTTCTGATTGATTCAATTAATAACTGTTTTTGTCTAAGAAAGGGGTTGGGATAAACAGTAAAGCTCCCCACCTTTACATAAGGATCTTCTCAGTTCCAACATTCTGTGATCTGAGGACCCCTTCCCCAAACCTACACCCTGACACCCCACAGGCCAGCACTAGAGAGCAAAGGAATAATGTAACTTTCTTTAAAATCAGAAGTAGAGTCTACCTAAAAACATCAGCAAAAGTTATCTGTAATGGTGATAAACTAAAAGCTTTCACAGTAAGATCAGGAATGAAGCGTGAATCTCTATGATCACCACTATTATTCAATATTGCACTAGAAATGTTAGCTCTAAAATTAACAGAAGAAAAAGCAACTGAAGGAATAAGAATAGACAATGAGGAAAGAAAACTGTCACTCTTCACAGATGGTATATATAGAGATCCTAGCAAAGAAACTAAAATCTGATTGAAATAATTAACAATTTTAGCACAGTTGTAGAATATGAAGAAAACCCACATAAAACATTAACATTTCTACACATAACCAACGAAGTACAGCAGCAAGATAGAGAAAAAGAAATTCCATTTAAACTACCTATAGATAGTACATAATATTTCAGAATCTACCTGCCCAGAATAACTCAGGAACTATATGAACAACAAGTATTTTTCACAAAAGTAAAGTCATATTTAACAATTTAAAAATATCAGTTGCTCATGGATAGGTTGAACCAATATAATAAAAATGACAATTATTTCTAAATTAATTTACTTATTCAGTACACCCTAACAGTTAAACTACTAAAAATTGTTTACTAGAACTAGAAAATACCAAAACAAAACTCATCTGGAAGAACAAAAGTTCAGAAGATATGTGTGTGTGTGTGTGTGTGTGTCTGTGTCTGTCTTTGTGTATACACACACACACACACACACACAGGGGAATTAATGAAAAAAAATGAGAAAGAAGGTGGACTAACCATACCTTGTGTCAGACTGTAGTATTAAATGGTGATCACCTAAACTATCTAGTATTGTTGAAGAAATGGAGTGATGGGTAAGTGAAATAAATGAGGTAGAGAAGACACAGTTGTAAATGACCATAGTAACCTCGTGTTTGATAAACACTGAGAACCCAGATTTTGGGACAATAACTTACTATTAGACCAAAACTTCTGTGAAACCTGGAAATCAGCATAGTGGAAATTAGGTATAGACCAATACCTTACACTGTATACCAAGAGAAGGTAAAAATGAGTGCATGATTTAGACATAAGTGTGATACCATAAGTATATAATGATAGCTTGGAATAGTTTACCTGTTGAGTCTATGGAGAAGGGAAGTATTTAGGACCAATCAAGAGATAAAAAGCATTGTGAAATGTAAAACACATAATTTCCATTATATTAAAGGAAATTTTTTTTTGGCAAACAAATCCAATACAACCATGTATTCTTCATGCTTCTACAAAGCAGAAAGTTGGAAAATAATTTTACAATAGATATCTCTGATAAAGGCTTCATTTCTCAAGTATATAGAGAACTGAGTCAAATTTCTAAGAAAACAAGTCCTTCTCCAATGCATAAATGGTCAAAGGATATGTATGAACAGGCAGTTTTCAGATGAAGAAATCAAAGCTATCTATAACCATATGGAAAAAATGCTGTAAATTACTGTTGGTTAGAGAAATGTACATTAAAATACATATGAGGTACCACTTCACAGTTATTAGACTGGCCAACATGACAGAAAAGGAAAATGATACATGTAAGAGAGGATGTGGGAGCACTGGGTCACTAAGGCCTTGTTGGTGGAGCTGTGAACTGTTCTAAGCATTCTGGACATCAATTTGAAAATATGCTCAAAGGGTAATTCAACCTTGCATAACCTATGATTCAGCAATACCACTAGTAGATCTGCGTTCTAGAGAGATCAATAAAAGGGGAAAGGACCCACTCGTACAAAAATATTCATAGCAGCTCTTTCATGGTTACAGAGAATTGGAAATTGAGAAGATGCCCATCAATTGGGGAATGGTTGAACAAGTTGGGATATATGAATATAATGCAATACTATTGTGCTATAAGAAATGACAAGCAGGCAAATTTCAGAAAATCCTAGAAAGATTTTCATGAACTGATGTAAAGTCACATAAGCAGAGCCAAGGTAATATCATACATATTAAAAGAAGTAAAATTGTGCTGGTATTAAAAATCACTTATTACTAAACTGTCTTTGGTGAAAGATTAGGATGCACAGAATACTTGTGAATGTACATCAAAATTGAATACTGGCAATGTGCATGTGCTGAGAATTCTAGCCTCTTGGCTCACAATGCATGAGAGATAAATGTGTATTCACACACTACTAGTGAAGAGATTGCTGCTTTGTTTACCTCTTAAGCAGCAGGACTAACAGAATTATACCATGTGGTCATTATGTGATGAAAGGTTAAAAACCAGTTTTGGATTGAAAAAACAGGGTGCAATGCCTATGTGGTGATGACAATTATGTGGTGAAATATGGTAAATATTAAGTGGCTTAAAGTTATTAAAACCTTCCATTTCAGAAAGCAGGATGTTTTAGTTAAACTGGATAGTTGACCTTACCTGCTAAAGACACTCCATAGAGGGAAGTAGGGGGCATTGTAGCTAGAGTGCCAGGGATATTTGGAGTTCCAAATTCTTTACCTTCTCCTTCCTTGAGAAGGCAAGTATTTGAATATGGATTATGCCTGTGCTTTCATGTAAAATATTTCCATATTAGCTATGTTGAAAGAGAAAATGTAGACAAAAAAAAACAAAAAATAAGTTAAAAATATTAAAACCCAAGTTTGTCCCAATCTGTATTCAAACTCATGACTTCTATCACTGGGAGTGGAAATAATTTTTCATCCTAAGTCCTTTAGAGTTATCGTGTATTGCTGGGAGTAGCTAACTCATTCACAGGTAATCTTCTTATGGTATTGCTGTTACTGTGTACAATATACTCCTGGTTTTCCTCACTTCACTTCATATCAGTTCATGTAAGTCTTCCCAGGTTTTCCCAAAAGCATCCTGCTCCTTATTTCTTATATTATAAATATAATATATTATTAAATAAATAAAATAAAATAAATAATGGTATTCCATTATAATTGCATAAGACAACTTGTTCAGCTATTCCCCAGGTTGATTTTAATCCACTCGATTTACAGTTCTTTGCCACAACAACAACAAAAAAGCTGCCATAAATTTTTTTTAAATAAATGATCTTTTTCAGTATTCTCTTTGAGGTACAGTGGACTTTCTGGGTCAGAAGTCTGATAGCACTTTGAGCATTGTTCCAAACTGCTCTCCAGAATGGTTAGATTAGGGCACAGTTTCACCAAAAGTGCATTTGTGTACTCATTTTTCCACATCCCCTCCATAATTTGGCATTTTTCTTTCCAATCATGTGCCCAATCTGATTATTATGAGGTGGTACCTCAGAATTTTTTTTTGCATTTTCATGCTTCTAATCAGTAGTTCTTTAGAGCACTTTAAAAATAATATTTTACTTTTCCCCCAATTAGATGTAAACAATTTTAACATTCTTTTTTAAATTGAGTTGCAAATTTTCTCCCTACCTTCCTCTTGCCCCCTTTAGATATTGATAACCTACATCTAAAACTATAAGTTATATGTGTCCAATCATGCAAAGCATATTTCTGTGTTACTCATATTGTAAAAGTAGACACAGATCCAAAGAAAATCAACCACAAAAATTAAAACAATTACAGATAGTATGCTTAATCTGCTTTCAAACTCCATCAATTCTTTCTCTGGATATTGGAAGAATTTTTCATCACGAGTCCTTCAGAATTGTCTCGAATCATTGTATTGCTGAGAATAGCTAAGTCATTCACAGTTGATCATAATACAATATTACTGTTAGTGCGTATTATCACTTCACTTTACATTAGTTCCAGATTGTTCTGAAATCTGCCTGCTCATCATTTCTTATAGTACAATAGTATTCCATTACCTTCATATATCACAATTTGTTCAGCCATTCCCCAGTTGATGGGCATCCCCTCAATTTTCAATTCCTGGTTACCACAAAAAGAGCTCCGAGAAACATTTTTGTACAAGTAGGCTGTTTTCCCTTATTTCATCTCTTTGGTATACAGATGGAGCAGTGGCATTGCTGGGTCAAAGGGTATTCACCATTTAATTATCTATTGGCCATAGTTCCAAATTTCTCCCCAAAATGGTTGGAACAGTTCACAACTCTAGGAACAGTGCATTGTTGTCCCAATTTTTCCACATTTTCTTCAACATTTATCATTTTTCTTTTCTGTGATATTAGTCAATCTCATAATTGTGGATGTAGTACCTCAGAGTTGTTTCAATTTGCATTTATCTAATCAGTAATGATTTAGAGCATTTTTATAGGACTATAGATAGCTTTGATTTGTCTGAAAACTTCCTGTTCATATTCTTTGACCATTGTGACAATTTAAAAAGTTTGAGAGAAACAATTTCTGGATAATTAGTCATTTCATTAATAATTACAGAATTTTATTAATACAAGAGGTCAGTGGCACTCTCAAATGCCAAGGACCAATCATGGCAGCATGCACATTGCTTGCTTGATCTTAGAAAAGTGTTTCTTCCAGAGGGTGGCAATCAACTTACTTTGGTTAACAAGTAATGAGGGTGTGAATAGTACAATGAGAGGTAGAACCATTCTCATGATTGGCTGGGAGAGAGGTGTATTTCTAGATTGTCCAGCCTTGGGCATTCTAATCAAAGAATTTTTCTTCACCCAAACCTGAGTAAAAGCTGTGGTCTTCCCCACCTGTGTAGGGTCTGAACAAGATTAAGTAAATCCAATCTCATTATTAGCAATGTCCTTCAGAGACTGAGGGCCTACAGGCTTCTGAAAAAAAAATCCTGGTTTTAACTCAATAATTAATTATTAATATGAGGGAGAAATAATTAGTACTCTCACCAACATTTGGGGAATGACTTATAAATATATTTAGAAATTTTTATAAATTTGACTCATTTCTGTATATATTTGTGAAATGAGGTCTTTATCAGAGATGCTTGATGCATAAATTGTTTCCCAGCTTTCTGCTTTCCTTCTAATTTTGGTTGCATTGATTTTGTTTCTGCAAAATCTTTTTAATTTGATGTAATCGAAATTATCCATTTTTCATCTAGTAATGCATTCTATCTCTTATTTTGTCATACATTTTTCCTTTCTTCACAGACATGACAGGTAAACTATTCTTTGCTCTCTTAATTTGTTTATGCTATCACTCTTTACAACTAAAAACGATCAACTCATTTTATCCTTATCTTTGTATATGGTGCAAGATGTTTGTCTATACCTAATTTCTGCTATTCTGTTTTTCAGTTTTCTAAGCAGTTTTTTTTTCCAAATAGTGAGTTCTTGTCCAAAAAGGTTCGATCTTTGGCTTTATTAAAAAGTAGATTATTGTGAATATTTGCTAAGTCTTGTGTTCTCAATCTAGTCACGTGATTTACTATTCTATTTCTTAGCCAGTAACAGACAGTTTTAATGATTACAACTTTATAATACAGTTTAAGATTTTGTACACCTAAGTCATCTTCCTTCACATTTTTAGTTTTTCTTTGTTTGTTTTGCTTTTTGGAGGGCAAATTGGGGTTAAGTAACTTGCCCAAGGTCACACGGCTAGGTTTTTGTGTGTGTTAAGTGTCTGAGGCCGGATCAGAACTCAGGTCCTTCTGACTCCAGGGCCAGTGCTCTACTCACTGTGCCACCTAGCCCCCCCCCTTCCTTCACATTTTTAAAAATTAATTTGCTTGATATTCTTTTTTCTTCCTGATGAATTTTGCTATGATTTTTCTAGCTCTAAAAAATAATTTTGGCAGCTTCATTGATAATTTGAATAAGTAAATTGATTTATGCTAAATTGACATCTTTATTATATTAATTTGAACCACTCATGCACAACTGATATTTATCCAATTGTTTAGATCTGAATTTACTTCTGTAAAAAATGTTTTGTAATTGTGTTCATTTAATGCGTGGATTGGTCTTGGATGGTAGACTCCCAAGTATTTTATATTGTCTACATTTGCTTTGAATGGAATTTCTTTTTTTATCTCCTGCTGCTATATTTTTTGTTGGCAATATATAGAAATATTTATAATTTATGTGGATTTATTTTATATCCTGCAACTTTGCTAAAGTCGTTAATTATTTCAACTAATTCTTTTAGTTCATTCCTTGGTATTCTCTAAATATATAGTGATACCATCAGGAGAAAGAAATAAATTTGTTTTCTCATTGCCTATTCTAATTCCTTTCATTTCCTCTTCTGTTCCTATTACTCTAGAGACCATTTTTAGTGTAATACTGAATAATAGTGGTGATAATGGGCACCATTGTTTCACCCCTTATCTTCTTGGAACTGCTTCCAGCTCATCCCTATTACAGATAATGTTCTTGACAGTTTTTGAAAGATACTACTTATTGTTTTAAGAAAAGCTCCATTTATGTTTATGGTAGTGTTTTTACTAGAAATGGGTGTTGTATTTTGCCAAAAAGTTTTTCTGCATCTCTTGAGATAATTGTATGATTTCTGTTGGTTTTGTTATTGATATGTTCTGATAGTTTTCCAAATATTGAACCAACTCAGCATTCTTGGTAAACATTCCACCTAGTCATAGTACATGATCCTGGTGATATGTTGCTGTAATCTTCTTGCTGGTCTTTTGTTTAAAATTTTTGCATCAATATTCACTAGGATAATTGGTCTATAATTTTCTTTCTCTCTGTTGGCTCTTCCTGGTTTAGCTATCAGCACCATATATGTTTCATAAAAGTAATTTGCCAGGATTTCTCCATTACCTATATTCATAAACAGTTTATATAGTGTTTGCATTTCATTGTTCTTTTAAAATGTTGGGTTGAATTCATTTGTGAATCCATCTCACCCTGGAGAATTTTTCTTAGAGAGTTCATTGATGGATTATTCACATTATTTTTCTAAGATCTTGTAATGTAGGTATTCTTTTTCTTCTTCACTTAACCTGGGTAATATATGCCTTCATAAATATTCATCCATTTCACTTAGATTGTCATATTTATTGGCATACAATTTGTTAAAATAGTTCTGATCATTGCATGAATTTCCTCTTCACTAGGGGTGATTCACTTTTTTCAGTACTGATACTGGTGATTTGGTTTGACAGCCAGCTAGCTAACATCATGTATAGAGTGCAGGAACTGAAATTAGAAAAAAAATTCATTTTCCCGAGTAATTTAATCCCTAAATTTCAAATTTAGCCTGAGACACTTAATAGCTGTATGACCCCATGCAAGTCATATAAGCCTCATCTGTTCCTTATCTATAAAATGAGTTGGAGAAGGAAATAGTAAACCACTCCTCTCCTTTGGCCAAGAAAAGCTCAAATCGTATCACAAATAATCAGATGCAACTGAAGCAACTGAACACTAACAACAATAAAAATCAGGGTGTCTTTTTTCTTTTAAAAATCAAATTAACTTAGTGTTTATCTATTTCACTGGTTTTTTTTGTCAAAGAATCATCTCTGAGTTATATTAGTTTCCTTTTTAACTTTCAATTTTGTTAATTGTTCCTTGGATTTTCAGGACATTTAATTGGGGATTTTTAATATGCTCTTTTCCTACACTTTCTTAGTTGCATGCCCAATTGCTCTGCTCTTCCTCCATTTTATTGATGTAAGCATTAAGAGATTGCAAATTTCCCGTATATACTGCTTTAAACACATCCTAAAAATTTGGGATGTTGTCTCTTCTTATCTTCTTTGATGAAGTTATTTATTGTTTTTATGGTTTGTTTTTGTGTTATTCTTTAGCATTAGATTAATTAGTTTCTAATTAACTTTCAATCTATATTTTACTGTCTTTCATTCAATATATTTTTTGCATTATAGTCTTAAAAGATACATTTAATATTTCTGCTTTTCTGTGCTTGGTTGTGAGTGTTTTATGCTGTGAAATATTGTCAATTTTTGTGAAGGTACCATGTATAGCGGAGAAAGGGTTATACTCCTTTTTATTCCCATTCAGTTTTCTCCAAATGACTATCATATCTAACTTTTCTAATATTGTGCCCATCTTCTTAATTTCTTTCTTGTTTATTGTATTGCTTTATTTATCTTGTTTTGAGAGTTGAGGTCTCAGTGACAGATACATGGCGCAGTGAATAGAGAACCAGCCCTGGAGTCAGGAGGACCTGAGTTCAAATCCGGCCTCAGACACTTGACACACTTCCATGTGACCTTGGGCGAGTCACTTAACCCCAACTGCCCTGCCTTCTCTCCTCCAGAGAGAGAGAGAGAGAGAGAGAGAGAGCAAGTGTGCATGTGTGTGTGTGTGTGTGTGTGTGTTTGTGTGTGTGTGTGTGTTGAGGTCCCCCACTATCATAGTTTTACTCTCTATTTCATCCTTTAACTCATTTACCTTTTCTTTAAGACTTTGGATGCTATGTCATTTGGTGCATATATGCTTACTAGTAATGTTATTCATTTTCTATGGCATCATTTAACAAAATGTTATTTCCCTTCTTATCTCTTTTAATTCCGTCTATTTTTGCTTTTGCTTTATCTCAGATCATGATTGCTAGCCTTGCTTTTCCCCCTCAGCTGAAGCATAACAGCCCTTTATTTTTCTTCTGCATGTCTCTTTTAAGTGTGTTGCTTATAAACAACATGTTGTTGCATTCTTGTTTCTAATCCATTCTTCTATCTGCTTCCATGTTTACAGTGAGTTCATCCCATTTGCACTCAGTTATTATCATTATTATGTATTCCCCTCCATCTTATTTTTCCTTGCTTATCCTTCTCCCTCTCTCCTTTTACCCCATCTCTCCTCAAAAGTCTGTTTTGCTCTATGCCATTAACTCCCTTACTATGACCTCCTTTCTATTAGCCCCCCTCCCCTTCACTTTTTCTGTTCCCCTTCTACTTTCCCGTAGGGTAAGATAGATTTCTATACTTAACTGAGTTCATTCCCTCCTTTAGTCAATTAAGATGAGAGAAAGGTTCACCCACCACCACCACCCCCATCTTCCTCTCAATTCTTGGAGAACAATTCTCATGTTATTACTTTCTCACAATTTACGATTCTATTTGATTAGGCAACTTTAACTTTACATCTTCGTCTTATCACTTTGGCTACTTCAGCCTTTTAGAGGATAACATTCCTATGTCATAATTTGACCATAAAATCAGACTAAAATTCTAAGATTTTTCATACTTGCATCCTATTCTAAGGAATTCAGAGATGTTCTATTATCCATCTATTTGATAGTTTTTTAACTTGCACTTCTATAACTTCTACTCACCAGCCCAGATTGTAGAAATTTGCTATAAAAGAAAAAGAATGGACATAGTTATATCAATATCTTATATAATAATGTAGGAAAACTGTCTTAGATCTGTTTTATTCCAGGAATGAGTTATATTTTGGCCAATTGTGTAGCAACAGGGTATCAAAATCAAGGTTTAGGATTAACCAGGTGGGGAAATTTTCTGTTCAAAAAGAACATAGCAGAATGAGGAACCTGAATTGACATGATCCTGCATTATTAAGCCATGCCAACGTTGTCACCAAAAGTTTCCCAAGTGCAGACATCCACCTTTAGCAATTCTTAGAATACAGTAAAAGTCATTTTCTCATATTATTTTTTTTTTGCTTTTTGGAGGGCAACTGGGGTTAAGTAACTTGGCCAAGATCACACAGCTAGGTTTTTGTTTGTGCGTGTTAAGTGTCTGAGGCCGGATCAGAACTCAAGTCCTTCTGAGTCCAGGACCAACGCTCTACTCACTGTGCCACTTAGCCTCCCCCTCATATTCTTTTCCTGACAGTTCAGACAACCATTCCTATAATCAAAACTCAGAACAATAGTACATTACGATCCCCTCAAAATTTACCTTAAATAGCAAAATTTCACTAACCACAATTTAGAGCTTAAATATTATTAATTCCTCATATTTCGCTATTATATTTTAGTTTTTCTTTACTTATAAATTGAAACTAACCACATTCTGGGATTTCAAACATACAGCAAATTTCTGATAGTTGACTCATTCTGATATACTGAAGTCATATCCTTAAACCACACTATACATTTTTGTAATTTTTATAACCAAAAATTTTCAAATGGAAACACTGTCTATTATAGTAAACTTAGTATAATTATCATCAGTTTTTGAGCAAAATCTATTCCATTAAACAAATAACAATGTTTAAATATCTATTTTTATCACATTCTTTTAAAAGCTTAATTCATAATCTAACAGAATCCACATTAAAAAATTGTCTAATAGCCCTGCTGATATAATGGAATCTCAAATTTCAAAGTGTAAGATAATTTAGGAATACAATAGCAAGAAACACTATATCCTTTACTGAAAACATGAAACAGATGTCTTGCTGGTTAAATGTTGTCAATTCAGACAAATACATTTCTAAATTATCCCATGTTTAAAAAAACAATTATTAATCTTATTACCTTTGGTATTTTATTCTAATTAACTCTAAAACCAGGTATGTAATTACATTTTATTCCACCCACCCCACACCTCCCCCCAGATCGCAATCCAGATCCAAGCAGGTTAAAGCAAGAGCGATTAACCTCCAAGACTGATCGCTGGATCTCCCTACAGTTTACAGGCCAGGAGCTAATGCTGCCATTTAGTGCTGGTCACTATACATTATTTCTATTAATGTGAACAATATTCTCCTGGTTGTGCGCACTTCCCTTTGCATCAGTTCATGTAAGGGTTTTCTGAGAGCATTCCACTTGTCATTTTGTAGCAGACAATAGTATTTCATCACCGTCATATGCCCCAACTTAGGATTCATTATTTGGCAAAAATGGTTGGGAAAGCTAGAAAGCATTCTAGCAGAAATTGGGCAAAGACCATTATCTTACACCATTTACCCAAATAAGATCTAAATGAATATATGACCTAGATATAAAGGGAGATATTATAAAAAATTTGAAGAAGATGGAACATATTACCTATCAGACTTATGGACATCAACAAAGAAGAGATAATGTTGTGAGATGTAAAATGAATAATTTTGATTTTATCAAATTAAAAAGGTTTTCTACAAAGAAACAGATGCAGCCAGGAGCAGAAGGAAAATGGATAACTGGGGAGAAAATTTCATAGACTTCCTCAGATAAAGGTTTCATCTCAAACTATAGAACTTTATATAAAAATATAAAGAACTTTGTCAAATCTATAAGAAGGGAAGTCATTCCCCAATTGATAAATGGTCAAAGAATATGAATAGGCAGTTTTCCCATCAAGAAATAAAAAAATTATACAAAAAATATCCTCTAAATAATTATTGATTAGAGTAATGCAAAATAAAACACCCTTAAGATATCATTTTACACCTATCAAATTGGCTAAAATGAAAGAAGGGAAAAATGACAAATGGTGGAAGAACTGTGCAAAAATCCAGACCTTAGTTCACTGTTGATGGATAGCTGATCCAAACATTTTGGAGAGAGATTTGCAACTATTCCCAAAGAAGTATTAAGCTGCCTATACCCTTTGGTTTATCAATACCACTACTAGGTCTGTTTCTCAAGATGATTAGGGAAAAAGGAAAAGAACCTATATGTTGTAAAATATTTATAGTGTCTCTTTGTAGTGTCAAAGAACTGGAAATTATGGGGATGGCTGTCAGTTGAGGAATGACTGAACAAATTGTGGTATATGTTCATAATAGAATATTACTCTGCTGTAACAAATGATGAGCTCAGTGATTTTAGAAAATCATGGAGAGACCTCCATGAAATAATGAAGAAAGAAATGAGGAGAAAGAGGGGCACATTCTACAGTAACAGCAGCATTGTTTTAAGGATAACTTCGAGTAACCAAGGCATTCTGACTATTATAAATACCCAAATTAATCTCAAAAATTCTATGAAAGAAGAAGCTTTTTGAATCCAGAAAATAATATTGATGTGGTGTAGGAAATGATGAGCAGGTTGATTTGGAAAAACAGGAAAGATTTGAACTTATGAAAGAAGATGCTATCCACCTCAAAAGAAACAGAGCAGAGACGGAAGTAAGAGTGGTAAGGTTTTACATATATGTGTATGAGTGCATATGTGAATTTATGTACATATATGTGCATGTGTCTGGGTGTTTATAGGTATCTATGTTTATGTATATATCCACTCTTAATTGTAGCCATATTGGGGGGAAGGGGAATGGAGTAGAAAGTGCACAGAAGAGAACAAAAGAAAACCAATGGGGAAGTAAAGAAAAGCTGGGCAGCTTTGGAAACAATGTGTAAGTAGTTATCATGTAGATTTTTGAAATGGACATTTATTGTTTTAGTTTAGTTTAGTTTAGTTTAGTTTATGGTCTGCTGTGTATATGGCAATCTTTTGTTTGTTTTTTTTTCCTTTTCTCATTTTGTATTCAAATTTAAAATAAAAACAAAATAAAAAAAAAAAAACAGGAAAAGAGGAGTTCCCCATTTTAAAAACTCAGGGATATCTCACAGGGCTTAACGGGGATATGACCAAAATGACCCAAGAAACTTTCAGTATCTTAACCAGGAAAGTTGTGAAACAGGAGTCTGTTTTGCCCAAGACCACGTGCAAAATTTAAAATGTTAATGATTATCTAATGTATTTTTCCTTAAACGTGTATGAATAAAAGAGGAATGCTGTCCCATGCAAAAAAACAAACGATGTAATAAATACCACACATCATATTTAAAACTATACTGTTTTACCTCCCTCTCTCCCCAACCTTCTCTCTCTAAAGCTGACATGTGAGTCCATGAATGTGGGCCTTCAATCTTTGTCTGCCTCATTGTTTGTTTGTTGGTTTGTTTTTCATTTAGTTGAGATTAATTTGAGGCACCAGTCTTGTGGGTTTTTAAAGCCCAGGGGAGTGAGCATCAGGGGGTCTAGGAGGAGGCAAATTCAGTGTCCTAAAGAGTAAAGAGTAAATAGCCTTTAGGAGCCATCCCAGAAGTAGCTGAGACTACTGTGATGGCCATGCCACATTTGAATGTGAACTTGGTGGGACCAAAGCTACATGTAAACTGAACTAAGAGTAATCTCATACATTCTAGATACTGAGGGTATGTCTCCAAGACACTGGCAGGAAGCAGATACTTCTCTTCTTTTTATGTCATCAAAGGAGATATCTCTGGTAATGGTTAAAATGAATGGGGACATTAGTCATTAATGGCTAGCAGCAGGGAGAACACATTCAGGGTGGAGACTGGAGCCAGTGGCATTTGAGAAAGATGCCCCACCCCCTCAGGCATGACTAGAGGCCTGAGGAGAAAATGGAGCCACCTGTTTTCTAAGAGTGAGCTAGAGCTTTTTTTGTGCTTGTCTTGTCTATCTCATAGTGATGTGTTATAGCAAGCACCCTAGCACACCGAGGATGGTCTGTTAGCACGGGTTCATTGATCTGCTTTTAAAGGGGCTAACAATGCTGCTTTCAGCTACATTCACTAGTTCAGGGGAAAGGTCAGTATCCTGAATATGGAGAAAATACAAGCAGAGACATTAGCATAAAGACCAACAGACAGGGCTCTGACTGCCTGAATCAAAGCAATATTGCTATACACTTTACATACACCACTGGATCAAGAGAGCCTTTACATCTGAGAAGTTGGGGGTCTGAACATACAGCTATTCAGAGTCTCAACCAGGGAATCAAACGGTCTGATTGAGGAAAATAACACCTTAAAAAATAGACTAACTCAAAAGGCAAAAGAGACTCAGAAAGGAAATGAGCAGAAGAATGCCTTAAAAAGCTGAATTTGCCAGATAGAAAAATAATCTCAAAAGCTCACTGAGGAGATTCATTCCTTCAGAATTCGATTGGAGCAAATGGAAGCTAGTGACTTTATGAGAAATCAAGATGCTGTTAAGCAGATCCAAACAAATGAAAGAATAGAAGGCAATGTGAAATATCTCATGGGGAAAAAACCACTGACCTAGAAAATAGATC